>CAOKZL010003184.1:0-164048 GCA_948472985.1 Iguana delicatissima
TAAAAGAATGCATGATATATTCAGCTGAGTGCTTAGGATGTAATATCAAACTGGATCAATCAGAAGAAATCTGGGTGAAGAGTTTAGTAATTGTTGTAACGACCTTAGCGAAATTTTTTATAAAATGTTTAAATGGTATATGACTCTGTAAATTAGCAAAAATATATAAAGGTGTGAGCAATAAATAATATTCAGAGACGAACTATTACTCCTAAATATAATAGATATGAATGACAAATTGGAAAGATGCCATAGAAATTTAATATAATACATGGTTACAGCTGCAAGAATCATATATGCAAAATATTGGAAAAATAGTAAGATACCCAAAGCAGAGGAATGGATGCAAAAACTAATGGATCTGGCACAACTGGATAAACTTACAGTTTTGTTAAAAGAAAACACAATGGAATCTTATTTAAAAGTATGGAAAACTTTTACTGACCGTGTGATGCATCAAAATGACTTTGCAACTGTAGGTTTTAGTTTATAAAATCAGATTTTAAATATAAGGAGTTTAGATGTTAAAAAAGGAATTTAGTTAGAGAGGTGATTGGATTCAAAATAGAACTTAAAGCTTGAGAAAATTTGGAAGAAACCTTTGTTTCATCGTTCTTGTCTCACTTGTACTTCTATCCTTATAGGTGGCAGCTTATGCATTTGTGTGATTTCTTTTTCTTTCCTTTTTCTATTTTCTTTTTTCAGTTTTTCTTCTTCTTACTGTCTTTAATGTTTGCATTATGGTTTGTACTTTATTGTTTGCATTATAAGATATAGATTTTTAATGTTGTATGTATTTTCTGCAAGTTTTATTAATAAAGATTATTAAAAACTTAACAAGTACAAAGCTAAAAAAACCTGCTATAAATAATTTAGAGGAATAGCACCAGAATAGAACACATGTACATGCACACATGCAAACCACTCCTGCAATAGCTCTTTGTGCAAATTTGACCAGGATGAGAGTACTGAATTTTAACCAAGGGAGATTCAAATATTAGCCAGGTACTGGGTTTTAATATTAGCCAGGTACTGGGCACAGTCTTGGTATACTCTGGGCCACAGAGATAGCTTTGGTAGTTCTTTTTTGAATATCGCTTGGCAACTTGACTCATCATATCTTGCAGATGTCCATCCATGAATGTTACTGGTTATGTAGCCAAGATATCACAACTAAGAGCAAAAAGTGACAGCAGCAGGCTTACAGAAATGCATGTTTACAAATATTCAAAATAAAAAAACTTTATAATAGATTAACTGCCCCCCAAAGTCCCCACTGGATGCAAGAACTTTATTAAGGAAAAACAAAAGTTTGTGGAAGGGAGAAATGACACAGAGGACCCTGCAGAAATGTGCAGCTATTGGAACAGAAACATTCCCAGACTACAATATTACAAGTTCTATTTCATAACATTAAATAGACATGAAGTCTATAGTTATTTTACATAAGTGCTATTCTGTCCCCTCACCCTTCATTTTTGTTTGTGTGGATTTGGGTACACTTTTCACTATCATGTTTGATATAAGAGCCCATGAAGTTATGTTAACCACCCACTTTTTGTTTTTTTACATGCTGTCAAAAATCAAGTGGTCAGAAATTAAAAAATATTTCAGAACCTTCTAACCCTAGCTTGGACAGAGAAAGCTCAGGTTCAGTTGTAGAGACTGAACTGTACTTGGCATAGTAGGGCATTCCATTTTTTAATGGTCTGTGATATTTTTAGGCAGGTGGAAGGCTTTTTAGTCAGTATCAAAAACTTGAAAAGAAATTCAGAAACACTTCGCTCTTTATCGGAATGGAATACAGGTTAACAAACAGAGAAAAAATTACAGGTCCTAAAGTCACTTTCTCTTTGCTAGATATATTTTCTGCAGCTAACACAGGTGAGATGTTGCCATGTAACAGATCATCACAGTATCTTTGCAACTGCCAGTTCTGTCAGTAGAAACAGCACTCTTATCAGATACTGGGTTTGGAAAATCTGAAAAAAAAAGAAAATTGCAGTCAGATCAATACAACAGAACATATTCAAGTAAAAAGACACTTAGGATGACAAAGGCAACCCCTCCCCTCCACCTTGGATTTTAACATGCTTCCTGTGGTTAACCTGCAGTGTCTCAAAATCCACAAAAATCTGAAGTTCTGCACTGCACATCCAGTTTATTTTTTTCCAGTGCTTGGGAACTGCACTGTGGCCCTTCAGATGTTGAATTCTAGTGGTGAAGTATAAAGGGGACAGTTTATCATCTACAAGACTAAAGGCTATTTACTTGGCAATAAAGATGGGAAGGATGGAGAAGAGGAAACTATATTTCTTCTTGTCCACTGGCCTGAAATAAGAACCAGTGGAAATAATTCAAGAGCATTGAAAAATCCATGTTTTTCATTTCAGAATGCTGACTGAAATACTTTTCAAAGCATTTTTAGAATATTGCTAAACAATATTGTTTAGCAGATTAAAAAATATTGTTAACACTTTGAGATATTATCTAGCAAAGACGGAATTGGTGGTGTTCGTCTGAATAACTAAGGCTTAGATCCTAATTCATCTACCAAATGGGAATTTGTTTTTCTCCCTCTGCAGCCCAAAATTTGCACTTGAAGGTTGAGAACTAATAGGAATGGTATGTGGGACATCAGCAGAAATAGAGGAATCACAGTCTGAATAAGCAACATTCAAGACCTGATGACAGGAAAGTATTTTCCAACAGTGCAGAATACAGAAGGTATTCTGGTATTTGATTTGGACTGGTAATCTTGCCAAGTATATTGCTCCTGCAAAATGAGGGGAAGGCCTTTGTACAACACGGGCAATAAGAACAGGTTGCTTATCTGTAACTGGTTCTTCGAGTGGTCATCTATGCCCTCACACACCAGGAGCTTTTGCGCATGCGCAGTACCATTCCGAAAATTCTAGAGCTTAGTCGCTTGGCGGGAACCCCTCCCCCATGCCCCTACTGAGCATGCTCAGCCCGCCGAGCAACGGTCTCCCTTCAGTTCTAAAGTCCGCCAATAAGGGACCTGAGAAAGAGGGGACGGCTGGGCGGGTGTGTGTGAGGGCACAGATGACCACTCGAAGAACCACAGTTACAGGTAAGCAACCTGTTCTTCTTCTTCATGGTCTCTGTGCCTCACACACTAGGAGATTTTGTAGCTTACCAGCAGGCTGGTGCGTCAGGTCCTAGAGTACGGAGGCTAGCACCGCTCGTCCAAACCAGGCATCTCTCCAGGACCAGCAGTCCAGTCGGTAGTGGCACACAAAGGTCGATGGTCTGGACCAGGTTGCCACCCAACAAAGTTCTTGCAAATCCACACCTCGCAGGAGGGCTGCCGAGGATGCCACAGCTCTGGTGGAGTGGGGCCGAAGCAGGGCTGGTGGAGGCTGCTTGGCCAGCTCGTATGCCAGTAGTATAGTCTGGGCCACCCATTTGGAAAACCTCTGGGTGGACACCTTGCAGCCTCTGCGATGCTGACCATAGCAAACAAACAGGTGCGGGGGCTGTCTAAATGTCGCAGTTTGCTGAGTGCAGAAGGCCAGGGCCCAGCGAACGTCCAGAGAGTGAAGGGATCGTTCCAGAGGCATCGTCAGGTTTGGGTGGAAAATTGGCAGAATAATGTCCTGGTTAAGGTGGAAGTGTGACATCACCTTGGGCAGGAAGGAAATGTCCAGGCCCAAGACTACCTTGTCACGATGGAACACCAAAAAGAGCTCATCGGCTCGTAATGCTGTTAGTTCACTGGCCCGCCTGGCCGAGGTGACAGCTACCAGGAAGGCCGTCTTGATGGTGAGAAGTCTGTCATCGGCAGTGGCCATAGGCTCGAAGGGTGGTCGCGTGAACTGGAAGAGGACCAAGGACAGCGACCAGGGCGGTAGCGGCGGTGATACCGGTGGGTATACATGTTGTAGGCCTTTCATGAATTGCTTTATGGTGGCGTCCGGGAAGAGCACTGCCGATGGAGAGCCTTGAGGTTGGTAGGCCACGATGGCGGAAAAGTAGACCTTCAAAGAATGAAATGCAAGTCCCTGCTGTCAAAGGTGGAGCAGGAAGCAGAGCACAGTACCGAGACCAACAAGCGATACCAGCTCACCTCGCACCTCAGCAAAGGCTACAAACCATCGCCACTTGTAGGCATAGTTGTGGCGGGTCGATTCCTTCCTGGCCGCAGTCAAGACATCCTGGATGGACGGGTCGTCTAGGGTGTTATCCTTCGGGCATGGAGGGCCAGGAGTGGCAGGTCGGGATGGAGAACGTGACCGCCGGAGTGAGACAGCAGATCGGGCGCTGTCGGTAGCCCGAGAAGTCGACCCCGAGCGGCTTCGAACAGGGGTCCAGTGCTGCCTCGGCCAGTACGGGGCCACGAGGACGACGTTGGCTCAGTCCCCCAAGATCTTGGAGACCACTCGGCCTAAGAGAGGAAACGGTGGGAAGGCATAGAGGAGCCCCTCGGTCCACTTGAACTGGAATGCGTTGCCGAGAGCTCGGTCCCCGGCTGGCTCTCGAGCAGTACCGGCGACACTTCACGTTTGACATGGTGGCGAAGAGGTCGATCATGGGCTCTCCCCAGCATTCCCATATTGCCTGGAACGCCTTGTCCGAGAGGGACCACTCGTGGTGGGAGGAGGTGTCCCTGCTGAGGGTGACCACTGTGGTGTTCTCCTGACCAGCCAGGTGGACAGCAATTGGGTGGACCTGAAGTGACATGTACCATTCCCAGAGTCGGAGGGCGATGGTGAGAAGTGTGGTGGAATGGGTCCCTCCTTGTCTGTTGATATAACAGACGGCCGTCATGTTGTCCATCAGAATGAGGACTGTCCGGCCAGCGACCAAGTTGCGGAACACCCTCAGAGCTTTCCAGATGGCAAGCAGCTCAAGGGCATTCATGTGTAGCTCGGTCTCCTCACCAATCCAGCGTCCCCGGACTCTGAGGTCGTCGCAATGCACTTCCCATCTGAACAGGGAGGCATCCGTCGTGAACGTGAGTCGCTTGGTTGACTGTCGGAACGGCATCCCTGAGAGGAGGTGGCGGTAGGAGAGCCACCATAGCAGGGAGTGTTGCACCTGTAGTGGGATTTGAAGTCACAGCCTCTGGTCATCCCGGAGAGGATTGAAAGCCCTGACAAACCAGTGTTGGAGCAGGCGCGCTCAGAGTCGAGAGAGGTAGGTGGCAGTCGTGGTAGAAGCCATGTACCCCAGGAGCTGTTGGATCCTTCTGGCCAATGTCATCGGAGCGTTGAAGATGACAGACGCGGCCCGGCAAAGGGTACGGGCTCGCTCCAGGGGCAGGTAGGCCTTGGCAGAGACTGAGTCCAGGGTTGCTCTGATGAAGTCAAGCACTCTTGCTGGCTCGAGGTGGGACTTCTTCGGATTGACCTGGAGCCCAAGACGGGTCAGGAGGGACAGAGTCCTGTGAGTGTCCAGGTAGAGTTTGCGTTTGCAGGACGCGACCAGCAGCCAATCGTCGATGTAAGGGAATATGGAAACGCCCTTCGTCCGCAGGTGGGATACCACTGGGGCCATGCACTTTGTGAAGACCCTCGGCGCGGTGGATAGGTCGAACGGCAGTACCCTGTATTGATAGCAGGTACCGTCGATCGCAAAACGAAGGTATCTTCTGTGCTGCGGACGGATGGAAATATGAAAGTAGGCGTCCCGCAGGTCGATGGATGCGAACCAGTCCCCTCAACGAAGGAAAGGAAGGATTGACGACAGCGTGACCATCTCGAACCTCTTGGGGCGGATGTATTCGTTCACCCCTCTGAGGTCCAGAATGGGTCGCAGGGTCCCGTCCGACTTCAGTATGGTAAAGTACCGGGACAAGAAGCCGGTGGTAGTGGCCGAGGGCAGGACCTCCTCAATCGCTCCCTTCTGCAGGAGGGATTGGATCTCTTCCAGCAGCGCCGGGCTGGCTGGGGTGGAATAGAAAACGCCTCACGCTGGAATACTTGAGAACTCAATGGCGTAACCAAGATGGATGATGGTGAGAACCCAAGAGTCCATGGTGATTGAGCGCCATTCAGTGAGGTGTTCGGCCAGGCTGGGACGATCTTTCAGGGCTGCTGGCAGATGGAAGGTTGGCTGTGGAGGCGTCCTGCGCAACACATCAAAAGCGGGACTTGGTCCCGGAAGACTTCTTCGAAGAGGTCTGGCGGCTTTGAGGAGGACGCAGTCGAGGTCCGTGATGGTGCGGACTGAGGCGAACGCGGCTGGAAGCTGGAGGAAGAGGACCTCCGCCAGGCAGGTCGAGAAGCAAAGCTGCGGCGGGACTGTTGAGGCTGAGGATCCCCATCTTCTTGGCTGTTAGCCAAACCTTGACGATGTGGTCTATGGTCTCATCAGTCGCTGCATTGAAGAGTCCCTTGCCGTCAAAGGGGAGATCTTCAATCCATTTCCTGGCGTCCTCTTGGACGCCCAACGAATGTAGCCATGCATAACGGTGCAAGGCTATGGAGCCCACTATGACGCGGGCGGCCACCTCGACGGAGTGCCTAGAGGAGATGATCTGTTGACTGGCGAGTGCCACCGCCTCAGTGTAGAACTGGTTGGCACTCACCCAGCTCTCCTCTGGGAGGGTGGACAAGAGAAGATGGAACTTGTCCAGCAGGCTCCAGAGGTAGGCTCCCAGGCAGGCCTGGGTATTAAATACCCTGGCTATAAGGGAGGAGGCTGAATAGAACCTCCTCCCAAAGGTGTTGAGCCAGCGTCCCTCTCTGTTGGGCGGAGTCGTGTGCGCCCTGGACTCTCCCTTGGTTTGGGCTGATTCAATGACAACAGAATTCAGCAACGCATGATTGAACAGGAACTCGGCATCCTCTCTCTAGGTCCGGTACAAATGCTCAAGCCAGTGTGGTATCGGCTGAGCGGAGGCCGGCTGAGCCCATAGATGTTTTAGGGCTTCCATCAGGGCAGGCAGGAATGGTAGTAGAGCCGTCGATGGCATATGGGCATCCACACAGCAGAACACAGGGTCCTGCACCGCCGGGGCCAGTTCCGCAACCTTCAGACCCAGGGCTGCTGGCATCTGCAGGAAGATATCCGAGAACTGCTTCACATCCTCCGGTGCCGACTCTGGTGCTGGATCTCTGAAAGCCAAGGGTGGAGATTCGTGAGACTCCGGCGTCGACACTTTGGAGTCTGATTCCAACTCACAGTCCTGGGAGGATATCGAGGAAGATCTGTCCGGTGATCTCTCAGTTGACGCACGACGAGACGATACTGCCAAGGTGACCGTAGGGGCGGCAGTTGTAGTAGGCCTCGTCAGGGGCGGCATCGTGTCAGTCATCTGAGGTGGAGCGGCCCTCGTCGGATGAAACACCATTGGCACAGGGTGTTGGACTACCTGGGTGACCGTAGCAACAGTGGTGGTGGACTGTGCCAAAACAGCCTCTTGAGTTGGGCGGGAGACCATAGAAGTGACCCTCACAGGCGGGGAGGCCGGCTGGTAGTGAGGCGCATGCTCACGGACAGGATCAGCGCTGGTGTGGTGATCTGGGCAGTGAGAGGGTGAACGCCCATGCCGTGAGTGGTAGGCTCCGCGTGACAGCAAGCGGGAGCGGTGATACGGCGACCACTGCCTCACGTTGGGATGGTACCAGTCTCTGTATGATGGAGAGTAGGACCGGTATGAAGCCAGGTACTCCCTCCAGGTGTGCTCCTGTCCATACCTCATGGCGTGAGAGGCGGAGGAGTAGAGTGAGCCTTTTCTTCACCAGAAAAATATTTCTCAATGATGCCTAATGCAGCTCGGTAGACCAAGGCATTCTCATGAGTCTGGAGAGCTTCAATTTTCTCCAAGCCATCAAGTTCTTCAATCAGAAGGCATAGCATACCATTCCAGATAGGCTTCCTGGTGACGTGGGGAAGGCTGTCTGACCCTCCGTTCCGGTACTGGAGAGGCGCTTCTACCCTCAAAACCTTGGTGGTGACGCAAGGCCTGGGGAGCTACCGGAACATCCTCTGGGCGGGCCACCATTTGAGGGTGTCCGGGCAGAGGTACCGCGGCTGTCAGAACCGGCGGGTCGGAATGTATCGCCAAGCCAGCGGTCTCTTCCGTGTCAGAAACCTCCAGGACCTCCTGAGGCTCTGATTCCTCCTCGGGGTCTTCATGGAGTTGAGTCGGAGGAGGAGTGGGAGGAGCCACTCTAGCCGGAGAACCGTGCTTCTCCTTCCTCTTCTTCTCCTTCTCTTGCGCTGAGCCGCAGTGTCTTGGATGGTTTGGCACTCTGCGAGCCCACAGGGGCCTCCCTCGAAGCTGAAGCCGACGAGATGTTGGGGATCCTCGGCAGGGCTGATGTCGGAGCCCTATGCGACGGTACCAAGCCTGATACCGTTGACGTGGTCAGGTCGGCAGCCACCGATTCCGATGGTAGAGTGGTTGCAGGTCAGCTCGTGGATTTGGACATCCTCGAGACAGACGGGACAGGCTCCTGTGGCGACAGAGACTTTTCCCAGCAATGGAACTTGAGGCATGCCAGACGATTCCTCAAAGTCTGCGAGGTGATGTCTCTGCAAATCGGGCAGGCCTTGGTGTTATGAGCCTTGCCCAAACACAGGAGATACTGGCTGTGCCTGTCAGATAGAGCGACCTTGCAACCACGCTTCTCGCAAGGCTTGAAAAGAGCCGACATAGAACTCAGGCGGAGAAGAGAAAAACAAAGAGTTGAGTAGGGTTGAAGATGAGGTACGAAGACGGGGGTGGGTGGGTGGCAAGTCGAAGATTAGAAGTCCCAAAAGAAACGGGGAGAATTCACCAAATACGCCAAAACCAGTCCGCAAAGCCAAAGACGAAATCCAAATATCCAATCCAAATCCAAAAACCAGAAAAGACGAATGCAAACGAATGCCAAGAACAGCAACCATGCTCAGAACCTCCATACAGACGAGAAAGAACTGAATGGAGACCACTGCTCGGCGGCCTGAGCATGCTCAATAGAGGCATGGGGGAGGGGTTCCCGCCAAGCTACTAAGCTCTAGAATTTTCTGAATAGTACCACGCATGCGCGAAAGCTCCTAGTGTGTGAGGCACAGAGACCATGAAGAACCGGGGTTCCATAATCCAAATGAAAAGGTTCCATGTTCTGAATGAAAACTGGTGTCTGTGTTTGAAAGATACATAATCACTCATTCCTTTTACCTTTCCTAGCTTTTCCCACCTTGGAAAGAAAAATATGAAGACAGAAATGACAGCATACTGCTAGGAAAAGTAGGAGACGATAAAGGAATAGTGCACAAAAATCAATGAGCCATTAGTTCCTTGAACTGTATTTCAGCCTTTTGGGAGTGGAATGCAGAGAAGTCTAGCACTCTTACCTTGCCCCTGCATCTCCATTCTCTGCAGCTAGGGGAGCCAGAGACCTGCTTTTCTTGAATACCTGTTCACAGTACAGTGTGTGTGTGATGTGTGTTTTCTGATAGAGTCACTAACAGGCTACCTGTGAATAGCTTCTTCCTAAAATATAAATGATTAGCTGGTAAGAACTGCTGCAGTCAGACCTCTATGGCTGGGGATGAAAAATGGTGATGTTTTGATATTTGCCACATTCCCATTTTGCATTTTCAAAGCAGTGTATTTGAAGCCTCAAATACTTTAGAACAATCAACTCCAGAATGATCTCACAACTTAAACCATTTACAGTTTATCAGTTTCAACACTTTGACTCTGCACATGATCATACAGAATCCAATACTGGTTATTTTTTTCCCAGTTTCTTCTCTTTTCTTTTTTTAATAAAAGATTCACTTAATAGTTATTATTCAGTGAGCCACATCCCATACCTTTATCTTCCCAGTAGAATGGGCACAGGCTACAGATGTAGAAACTTTCACCAGTCTTGTGGCTGACAGGTGTATCTTGAAGTGTCTATGAAAGTGATTGTAAAGACATTCCATGAATAATTCCACCTCTTCTTGTTGGACTTCTCCTTCAGTACTCTGGATTGAATCCCAAAGGGCTTTTGCATCTTCAGGATGGATCGCATAGGAAATATCCAAAGGGTAAGCAGTACAAGGTACAGAGAAAGTCAGTTCTGTTGCCACTATACGGCAGTCCACATTGCACCCAGACCACATTGCAGCCATCCAAGCAAGGCTGATAGGACTGATGTGTAAGGGACTGAAACAACAGTCGAATTTCTGCTGAAACCAAATTTCAACAAGGTCCAAGAGACCCTTTGCACCATTTACAAGGAACAAAGGCAAGCAAGTAAAATCCTCCATTACAGTCTCTAAAATGTCATCTCCACACATACAACAGAACCAGCCCATCCATACTACTTTATCGCCTTCATCTGCAGCTGTCATTTGTGATCTTTGTGTGATCTAGGGAAAAAGAGACAAACAGTTGGGAAATCAGACATATCACAGATATGAAAATCGCCTGACACAATATAATTTTAGAAGCCAAATCAGATGAAATGAAAATAAATGATTTTTTAAAAAATAAAATAAAAGTCCAATTTTTAAAAATTTAAAGGACATATCAAAGTGTCATTAAAACAAATAGTAAATGAAGAACTTATGGCATCATAAATGCCATAGTTATATTATACAACATATTCATATAATATATCATAGAATGTTATATGTTAACAGCAACATACTGGAAAGATAGGATATAATTTGATTACTCCTATTCTGCAGGCAGTGTACATGAAGCACATATTTTGTTTCTCAGCCTTGCCTCTCCAAATGCAAAGACAGAGAAAGTAAATGAATAGAATGAATAGAATAGAAATTTTGGGGAGACAGAGCAGATCTAAAGAAGGGGGAGGAATCTGGATATACATGCAAGGAATCCAGTTTTCATCTGAGAATAGTAATAGAATCATTGATTAGTGTGCCTGCTTTCTGATGAAATGTATATCTCTCAACATGTATAAAGGTTACATTAAACAAAAAAGTTAAGATTAAATAAAATCTTCCTTACTAGTGATTTAAGGTATAATTTAAATGATTAAATTTAGTCCTTATGTGAAACATACCACCTACCTGAATAAGGACTGATTCTTGTTCATTTTCTGTCATTTTTAAAGCTGAAAGTGAGGAGAAGTTTACTTTATATGCAAGATCAGGCTCAGCTTCTATAGCAAGCCTCTTTTGCTTTTCAGCAGCAATAAAAAGACTTAGCTGTCTGGAATATGTCTGCAGCTCTCCATACGAGAATTTGTATAGAGGAGTGACACTGTATGAAGTCCATTGCTTACTGAGAAGGAAGCTTATCTGAGGATCAGCCTTTGCCTGTAACAGAAAGAAGAGTTTTAGTTCTGTAGATACAAGTTAAATGGTGCCCAGAATCTGTGACTTCCATTCATTATTCCTTGGGTAGAGAGAGCATTACTACAAAGGACAGTTGGTTTCTCTAGCTCTGAGGACAGCATCTGTCATTTTCATAATGATGCTATAAACATGTGCTCTAGTCTTGTAGACTGACCTCCATCTACCTCTTTTTTGGCATGAGCTTTTGTGGACTGCAGCTCAATTCACTTTGCCCAAGACATCACTCAGATTCAAAAGAACGCACATTGCTTTTTAATATAAAAATACTTAAATACGTAAGGAATCCAGATAGTAAAAGTTCTCCTCTTAGCAACTGGGTGATGCTAAGAAAGCTACTTCAGTTTCATAAACAGTTTATCTTAAGCACAAAAATACTGGACAGTTTTACTGAGGAATAAAATTATTGAAAATCCTAATACTATATAACAAGCAGTCAGTACTATTTAAAACCTAATTATTGAAATAAAGTTAGGGAATATTTCAGTCAAGCCCAGCATCAACTTTTCAGGAGATGGTAGAACATTTTTAGACCCAACACGTCAACATTTTCATACTCTCAACCAGCAATATCCAGTAAAGAGCACATTAAACATACAAGTATCTGAAATTCCTATGAGGACAACATTTGGAAGCCTCTGGAATAATTTATTGTGATATTTTGTTTTAAGCTGGATGGGAGACAGTGGACGGGATTTGAAATCACTTTATTTGCAGTTCCTACCCTGAAAGTCCACAAATATTGCCTTGCTTAACTATTTACATTATCTGCTCTAGCCCTTCTGGCATATCCACAGGCGAGGGGAACAGGGATTGCTCTTATTTGTGCATGCATGCAAAAGAAAAGAAACTGGAGAATCTTCTGCTTCTGTATTCTCTTACTTGTTCCAAACTGTAGTGGAAATGAGACCTGAAATAGAATGGTGTTGATAGCTTAGTGATCAGAGGCCTGTGAGTAGTTGCCCAATAAGTAGATTTCTGGATATCTTCATAGAATCATAGAGTTGGAAGGGGCCCTATGGGCCATCAGATCCAACCCACTGCTCCATACAAGATCTCCAGCTAAAGCTTCCTCACATCCAGCCTCTCATTGAAGGTTAGAGAAAGAGACCCCACAACTGTAACCTCAAAACATGGGTGACGCAGGGGTCCACCCACAATGCCAATATCCCCGTACAAAGGAGGGGGATTATTAACTCAAATTAGGAGGCCTGGGGCGGGGGGGACCTACCAAGGTCTTTCCACCTATGTTTATCAGTACTTCTGCATAGAAGAACCAGCCACACATCCAAAGGTAGGCTAAATTCTTTTATTGGGGGAATTAAATCTCACTCTCTCACACGCACACAGGATCCAAACAATCACACAAGGCTAAATGAAAGAAAGAGGGAGGAAGGGTTTTAGATAGCGAAATTTCAGGATGTCATGGGTGGTATTTACTGATCTAGAAGAGTAACCAATTGTTACATTCCAATCATGGAAATCAACCCACTAAGTTTCTGTTGTTATACCTATGAAATCATATTTACCATCCTGCACTAGGACTGCAAGCTCATCTTGTTTGTTTCCCAAACCCTGTACATTGGTATACAGACATCTAAACTTCGCTTGTCATCATTTTCTATTCTGCTCTGAATTTTAATGTGTCCCCCATTCTCTCTTTCAGCTGCTCCTCTGGAATTCAAATCTGTGTCTAGAGCTTGCATTGGACAGATATTTAAGCTATCATCTCTCCCACCGCAGGATTTAGTTTAAAGCTCTCTTGATCAAATTTACCAAACCAAAGATGTTTTTTCTGGTCTTTGTGAGGTATAGGTCATCTTTATCCAGTAATTCTTCATCTAAGAAGTGAAGGCAGCAGTCCCAGAAGCCAAACTTCTCCCATTGCTACCATCTGTGTAGCCAGTCCTTCACCTGCAGTGTTTTCCTGTCTCTGTGTGGTCCTCTATCTTTCACTGGTAGAATTGGCAAGAATACTCCCTGCACCTCTAAATTCTTCACTTTCCAGCCCAAGGGTTCATAGTCCCAAATAAGCTACACAAGCATTCTTTATGCTGCCATTGGTGCCTACACGAATCACAAGAAAGGGGTATTGCTCTGTGTTCTTAATGAACTTCAGCAACCTGTCTTACCCTATCGGTTATATCATTTAGTTTAGTGGTTTTTAAACCCTTCTTCTTCTCTTCAGCCCTGTTTTTTAACCCAGGAGTTTTGGAGACAGATGAAAGAGCAATTACAAAATTATTGTAACAGAATTCCAAAATCCTGCCCGTTAATTAATGATAATTTATTATAGCCCTTCTTCTGCAGCCATTCTTCTAAGTACAGAGTTCAAGTCAGCTCAGACTCTCCATGTCTACCAACAGAGGAGCAATTGCAGACATCCTAGTTGTCTTCTCTGCATTTTCTCTTTAGCAAAGTGGAAGAAGTGAGATTAAACTCTAGCTCATCTTCAGACATATAGCTTACTAGACCTAAGCGAAGTCTTACCTGCAAGTGAGGAATTTGTGGAATCATTCTCTTAGCTGGTATCTGACTAAACAGGTTGCCTCTTCTGAGGGACAGTACACCTCTTGAAAGATAAGCAGTGTTAGTGAAGAGGCCCCCATGGTCTGTAGTTTTTCCTCTAAGAGAAGTCACTCTTCTGGAGTCAGAAGTGCTAGTATCCTACAGATGAATAGTGCAAAAGGAACAAACATTAAAGTACTTTACCCTAAATGAGAAAAGTCAAATCATCACTTGATTTAGCAAAGATCTGCATATAGACCAAAATTATACAGCCAAGGTGCAGAGAAAAGCAAGCCAAGAAACTCTGCCAAACATTTACTTGAGAAGGTTGCCCTAAAATGTTAAATTCAAAACCAATGGATGGAAGTCTGGGAACAATGCATTTCAGAACTGGTTGATGCAGATTTTGAACTAAAGAAGAGCAGCAACAAACTGTTGTTGACCCACTAAATGTGACCAATGCAGGCTCCAAAGCACTGCACATCTATTTGGGACTGAGGCCAATAAAGTACTTTCATTTGAATTAGACCACCCTAGACAATACAAGACAGTTAACTTTCTATTCTACTTCAACATTTCTATTTGTATAATTTAGTACTATTGACTCTCCCAGTTGTTTTATACTAGCTAGGTTCTTTTCTTCCTCTAACTTTAATAGCCCAGCAGGTATTAAACATACTCAAAGCACAGAAAAAGCAGAATGAGAAGTTTGTAAGTAATTATATATAAATAATGACAGAAAAATGAGAATATACAGTGTTAATACTCAACTTTAGAATTCTTATTTCTATTTTCTTTCCAACGCCCACTGCAGCTTCACATCCTCCATCAAGAAGACACACCAGGGGCCCCTCCCTAAACTGCAAACCCCAGGATTCCATAGGATGTCGAAAGTGGAATAACAGCACTATAACAGTCTAGTGCAGAAATGGCCAGGGGCCTTTGTGGTCTAGAAGGGTGCCCAGATCTGACTACTACTTTATGCCTCTGAGTAGTATCATTGCCAATTGTATTTCACATCCATTATAAATGTCAAAATATTAAAGATTTTTAGCCAGTCCACTTCTGCGACAAGGGAGAACTGGGGTCCGAGGGAGGAGAAGGAAGTTTCAAGTGAGCAAAGGGGCACAGCAGCAGCACCAAGCAAGAGGAAGGCAACAAGGGCACAGGTGGGCGACGTCAGAAGCAGCCACAGGTAAAATCTAAGCCCTTCCAAGGCAGTGGCGGCCAACGGAACAGAGGCCCAGTCAGCCCACCGTAGCCTCAGCTGCCCAAAGCAGAAGGGGCGGGGCCACGACGTCCACAGCCCAGCCACACCACAAAATTATAGCGCAATAATTCCACTTTAACTGCCATCCTTCTGGGCAATCCTGGGTTTTCCAGTTTGCTCACAGGCGTCAGGGGAGCTTCCTGGCTCAGAAGAGTAAGTGCCCCTCCCGGAACCGCAAATCCCAGGATTCCCTCGGAGGCTGCAACAGTGGTGACCACAGAACGTAGGGCTATCATCATGGCCCGGGCTTCCACGCAGCCACAGGATTATCGTCCCGGTGATAAGCTCTCTGGTCAAACTCTGAGGCCTTCGTCTTACCCGTTGCTGTGTCTGCGCCATTAATGAGAACCCGAAGCCGGAGACCTAGCGAGACGCAAGAACCCGCACAAATTACAAAATTTAGGCGGGCAGAAACCTCTTCCCAGCAGCCAGTTCACCAACGGGCTTCTTCCGCGCATGTTCATAAAGATAGGGCGCTGATTGGTTGTCCTACTGACGCCGGCCGCCATAGTTGATGCTGGAGTGAAGGCGATTGGGCACGGCGATGGTAGGAAAAAAAATGTTTGAATGGCGACGGCCGGAATTATCGCCGTAGTCCTATTAAAAAAAAAACCCAACCCACGTGACCAAGGAAGGGCGGGTGGGCAAGGGTAAGAGCAAGGTTGGAGCTGGGCGGTCCAGTCAGATCGTGGAGAAAACGTTGCTGGATTTCTGCGTGAGGGCCATGCGTGGGCTGCGCGTCCTGTACACCCCTTTGGCCCTGCTGTTCCCCGGAAGGGTGGGCAGATCCTGGGACAGACGCCTTTCTAACACGCTGGCGCTCAAGGCAGACGCCCCCTTCCCAGGTTGGTAACCCTTCTGGATGTTGTGCTACCTGGGTCTGATCGGATTTTGTATTCTCGTGAAATGACTCAAGTACCACAGATTGGCTTAAGTCATCTTGGAGTTCATAACTACCCTTCCAGGTCCTAGTCTTTTGCTGATTTCTTGACTGCACTCTCCGTTCTGGTTAGTAACTGAGCCAAGATATGGATAATCTTGAACTATTTCAGTGCCTTCATCACTACCTTTAAATTTATGTAAACCATCAGTGATCATTATTTTTGTTGTTTTAATGTTCACCGGTACACCTGTCTTTGCACTTCCTGCCTTCACATTCTTCAGTAATCAAGCCAAGTCTTTGCTGTTTTCTGCTAGTATTGCCTTCCCAACCTGATTCAGGACCTAATTTTGGCTCTGTGATTACACCTGGGGAACAAGGATGGACTGATATTTCAGTAAGGGCCAATAAAGGAACACCAACAATTTAAGATATGCACATGACACTGTGGGAAGGGGGCCAAGGCATGGTGTGGAAAATGGCCCCAGAATCCAAAACAGGTCAGAGAAAAGAGAAGAAAGTGGGGGAGTCACATGGTGGCCCTATACTTCCTCTCTCTCACCTATTTCCTTTGGGTGTGAGGGGCACTGAGAGACAGTTTGTGGTGCTGAAAAATTGAGCTGTGAGCTGTCCTTAGCTGGCCAGGCAGCAGCTGGTGAAGGAGGTGGACCAGAGGCAGGTTGTTAAGGGACTTTGTGGTCTGATCAGGGCTGCTAAGAGAGAAGTTTCCCTTGGGAAAAAAGCACCTGAGATGAGGGGGCAGGGTTTGAAGCAATTTGTAAATAATCAGCTCCATGAAAGTCAAACCACCAAATGTGGAGGGCTGAATGTATATCACTTCTATCTTCTTATTTAGTTCCCATAAAGCCCACCATAGTTTTTAAAACAGTCTAAGGCCATTTCCACACTACACTGTTATAGTGCTATTATTTCCCTTTCAACATCCTGTGGAATCCTGGGCTTTGCAGTTTAGGGAGGGGCCTTTAGAATTCTCAGCTAGAGAGCTCTTTGGCCTCAGCAAACTACAAACCCCAGAATTCCACAGGATGTTGAAAGTGGTATAACAGCACTATAATGGTGTAGTTTGGAAATGCCCTGAGTCAGTTGGCTATTCTGGAATGGCTCTTAACTTTATCTGTGTTTCATTTGATTTTATCTCTATCATTAAGCATAATAAATCACCAGCCAAATAAGAGGGTCTCCATCCTTGTTCAACATGGGCTATCCAAGATCCTTTGATAATATTGTAAATCTTTGTTTGATGAAGCTTTTGTGTAGCCAACCTTAATGAATCTTGGTGATTCTTCAGCTTTGTAGCAGGGAATGTTGTAGTTACCAGGGTGTGTATCTGTACCAGACAACTTCCCAGACCATTCCTGAGTTGGTGTGTTAACCAGGAAGCTGTTTTTCTGCCCTTGTGGAGTCCTTTCATATCTTTATATGCTTAAAGATAATAATAAATCCTGCAAAGCTAGGAGTAGCATGCAAATTCTGCTACTAATGGTTGGTCGTCTTGGTCAATGTGTCTTTCTCGTCTTCGTTCCTGCAATGGAAGTTTTATTTGAGTTATTAAATATTATTTGAGTTATTAAATGTTAGTAAATGTTATGAGTTATTAAACTTTATTATAATTAATTGTTTCTCTCCCCAAGATTTAAATAGTTTTGTTTCTCGGACTAAAACTTGTGGGGAACTGCGCTCTGCTCATATAGGTCAAGAGGTTACCCTATGTGGATGGATTCAGTACCAGAGGTAAATACACTTGGGTTGGTTGGATTAAGGCAACTCTGAAATTCATTGAGAACATAATAGTTATTCATCTAGTTTAGTATCTTGTTTCCAGCAGTGGCCAGCCAAATGGTTCTGAGAATGCCGCAAAATATACAGCCTTTCTTCATTGTTTCCTCTTTCCTACCTAAGAAGTTAGTATTCAGAGGCACTGTGTTGTAACTGATAGTGACTTCCCATGAAGTTTTATTTCCATTTTGTTCTTATGTGTCTTCAAGTCATTTCCATAGAGTTTTCTTGACAAGATTTGTTCAGAGAGGGTTTGGCTTTGCCTTCTTCTCAGGCTGAGAGAGTATGAATTGCTGTCCAAAATCACCCCGTAGGTATCTATGGTCAAGTGGAGATTCAAACCCTAGTCCTCAGAATTAGAGACCAGCACTCAAACCACTGTACCATGTTGGCTGCCTTTAAAACCATGTAAATCAGTGTCCATCTCCACATTGCTTGGTACTTCAACTTACATGTTCAGTATGTACCATGCTTTTTATCTGTCCTGCCAGCTGTCATTTAAAAACATTGTTCATGGCCTCTCGATTCATCTCTTTTTCTGTATTAAAAATCCACAAATAATGTAGCTTACCCTTTTGGGGAAGGATGCTCCCCACCATTATCTTTGTAGTTGCCCTTTCTTGCCTCTTTTCTGTCTTTATAGCAATGACTAATGTTTGGAAACTAACCATTCCATTGCAAATGTGGTTAATGGCTAACTTGGCTGTTACTTTGAGTGCTTTTTCTAGATCCCTCTAGAGAGTCAGATTCAGTCTTTTCTCCTGCATCCCAGAGTACTGAAGGAACTTGCTGACATACTCTCTAAATCACTTGCCATCATTTTTGAGAAATCTTGGAAAACAGCCAATGTACCAGAGGACTGACGACAAGCAAATATTATCCCTTTCTTCAAACATGGCAAAAAAGATCCTAGGAGCTACAGATCCAGCCAGACCAACTTTAATACCAGAAAAGATTTGTCTTTGCCTTCCTCCAAGGCTGAGAAAGTGTGACTTGCCCAAGACCACCCAGTAGGCTTCCACAGTCAAGTGGGAATTTGAACCTTGGTCTCCAGAATTGTAGTCCAACACACAAGACACCACACAGGCTCTAGTCTCTGAAAGACTACGATTCAAATTTCCACTCAGCCCTGGAAACCCCCTGGTTGATCTTGAGTAAGTCACAGTCTCTCAGCCACAGAGGAAGACAAAGGCAAACCCCCTGGAATAAATCTTGCCAAGAAATCCCAGTCATAGGTCCACCTTAGAGTCACCATAAGACAGGCAACTTAAAGGCACATGGCAACAAAGACCTGGCATAGCTTTCTTTTTTATTTGCGGTTTTTCTGTTAGCAGTTGTACAGTCTCTACAGTCTCTCTGTTTTTTTGGGGGGAGTATCTTATCTATAATGTAAAGATTTGATTTGACATGTTATAAATATGAATATATGTCTCTTTTTGCTAGACAGGGGCAATTTGTAGTTTTGAGAGACTTCCAGGGACTCACACAGATAGTTATACCTCAAGATGAGGTAAGAACCTTCAAGTTTTTGTTGTACTGCTTTAAGCTATTGTCATCTATTTGGGGCACATTTTAAACCATTCTGGTTCTGAATGTGCAGTAGTAAGCCCAATTTTTATGTCTGTTAACTGTGATTTTATTTTTAAGCTACCCAAAACCTAGAATTGCTTTCTTCTTCCCTGCTGACATTTTAGCTATCAGTACATTGCACTCCTTTTCGTTTGTGATAGTGCTGGACATGAATTGTTTAATAAAATGCTGCCCGTAAACTTCAGGTAGTATAGATCTCCACACAAGAAAATCCGTCTATAGAATTTCTGTTAGGTCTTTGTTTATTTAATTTCTGATTTATTATTGAAACAGATATGGTTCTCCGCCCCCACCTCTTAGTCTGAGGTATTAAGGATCCTTGTCACTTTTTGGCTAATTCTGGGTTCTATCTTGGGTCGTCTTTATCAGCTTCTTTTCATCAAAGTTCCCGACTTATGATAATGGGTCAAACAGACTGGTCAAATTAACACAAACACTTCACTTAAATGTTTCCAGTCTTGGAAATACAATCTCACTTGTTTTAGGAATTTTGCAACTTCTCCGTAAAACGGGCATTCAAGGGTTAAACCTTAAACACTTAAGCAAGCCTTAACTGCATTAATAACATGTAAGTATATATCTCCTAGTCTTACCAGAGTCAACATTTTAGGATGGCATGTCAAGGCTTATCAGGAACTTTTCTTTAGAAGGCTACATTGTTGCCTGCCCTGCCCTGGAGGCATTCTACATAACAGCCTAGTTAACGTAGCTCTAACTAAACTCTTTTATTCTCTTCTGATGTCCACTCAGTGTAATGGTTATCCAATCAGAGGTTTATATCATATCGCTTGTTCAGCACACTTGAGCCTAGTACACATCAGTTTGCACCCTACTATCTATTGTCAGGTGTCTCTAATGTGCTACACTGCAGGGGCCATTTCTGCACTAGACTGTTATAGTGCTATCATTCCACTGTCAAGATCCTATGGAATCCTGGGGTTTTGCAGTTTCCAGGTTTTCTAGGGTTTCCAGCTGGCCCCTCCCTAAACTGCAAACCCCAGGATTCCATAGGATGTTGACAGTGGAATGATAGCGCTATAACAGTCTAGTACAGAAATGGCCAGGGTGACCTGAGATTCTTCATTGCCGTTTTTGTTTACATTCTTTAAAGGAACATCTAGTGGTCTTCCCAGACTTGAAATCAGCACAAACATTTTCCTTCCTTTTATTACAAGATAGAAAATGAACAGACATTACCGTGAATCTTGAGCTCTATATTCTATAAGCTATAGGTTTTGCCAAGTTATATGTCCTTATTTAGATATATACAGACATTTTAATGGTATACGCATAGGCTGAGGAGTCGCCAGCTAAAATTCTTCTGGCCAGTGATATTATCTCGTGCATCTTTGAAGAAGCTCAGGACAATTGATATATTTCTTAGACACAATTTCTGCCTTCTCAGTGACTCTGTGAGGTAGATGAAGTGGGGAAAGGGACTTGGCTAAGGTTGCCTCAAGGAGGAGTGTCTCCTTGAAACAATTATTGAGTTCTGGTTCAGTACTCTTAACTGTTGTTGTCCACCAGTTCTTTTATTACCCTGACTTCTGGGGTCCCTGGGGGACACCTGGATTTGCTCCAAAAATACAAAGGTTTATAGAAATTAGCAGAGCACTGCTTAGTGAAATGAAGGGCAGGGCAATGCAGAGAGATCTTTTATCCTGTGTCTACGAGGTCAGACTGCATGAGAGAGAGAAGTCAAGTGTCCACTTAAAAGTATTTTATTTAGCAAAATTGGCAGGATTTCCACACACTCACACAAAGCAGTTACTCACACAAGTGCGCAAGGACTACTGAGTTTGAAAGTCTCAAGAGCAGGAATAGTTAAGGGAGAGAAAGCAGTTATACTGCACCTGATCTTGAAGACAGCAGTTCAGGAAGAAGTGAAGATAGATCAGCAGACAAAGAAAAGACTGACGGGAGCCTTAAAACTAGCAGATACTAGTCAAGAGTGGAAATTCTCCTGAAAAAGAGAGAGAGAGACCCAAAAAGGGGATCCAATTATAGTGTAAAACATGCCTGATAGGGGCAGACCCTTTTCCTGGGAAGGACAGAAACTGAGTTATGCAGATAGACCTCAGCTTTGTAGTTCCTGCAGTTGTGATCGCTAACTTCATCCAGGAGACACTTAGTCTCTCACGGTGTCAAAGTTGTGGCCAGCCCATTTGATATGTACGTATGTGCCTTTCCGAGGTTTTCCTTGGATACGTGACTGGGGGTTATTTGGTCAGTCCTATGCCAGGGGGTTTCAGCCTTTAGACCTGGATATCTGCGTTTCCGCCCAGTGAACCTCTGGCTCAATAAATATAAATAATTCTCTTCTCTGGGATAGGGTCTGTTAGCAGGTAATAAATATCTCACTCCTGCTGTCGGCAAATATAAATATTTCTTTCTGCTAGTAGCATGGGTTACACTTTGATGTGAGTCAATACCTTTCAAAGATATTGATGATAATCATGCTAGAGTTGCCTGCAGAAATCATTCAGCTTTTTTAAAAAAACTGTCATTTGTATTAGCTGTCTTTTTCTTCATTTTTGTCACTAAATGTATGTCTCTTGACTTGGGTTGTTTCAGATAGATTGTAGGTGGGAAGAGGATAGTGCTTAAGCAGTAGATCACTAGCACATTTTCAGCTGACCAGAAGTCAGCGTAGATGAGCACTGACTTTGGCTCACGCATCAATAGGAGGCCCATTGCTGACTTGGCCACCATTTTGAATTGTATCTTACTGTTGCCCTGTCAGACTTTCCCATCCACACAATTCTAAGTAGGAAGTACTCTGATTCCACTTTGTACCCAGAGGAAAAGGATGACTGAAATGAGTAAACCGAAGCAAAGAGAAGTAGTACAATATGCACACAGAGTAAAAGGCAGAATACAAAATGAGTTTTTGTTTGAATGGAAGTGCCTGATTGATTTTTTAAAAGAAAAATCTGATGACAATATATTTTGATATTTAAAATTAATTTTATTAAATGAGAGGTATAAAAGCAGATTTAGAAGATGCAGTCTGTTATAAAATGTTTTTAAAATGGAGATTATTGTGTTTGGATCAGTGGTTCTTCACCTTTTCCTTGCCGGAGACCCCCGTAAATATAATTTGTTGCTGGGGACTCCCAAGACTTTACTCAAGATTTAACTAAATTTAGATTTAAATATTCAAATATTAATTTGAATATTAAAATATTTATTTATTAAAGACTTCTGGAAACCAAGATTCAAATCCCCACCCAGATACTGAGTAGGCAAGTCATACTCTGTTAACCTCAGAGGAAGGCAAAGGCAACCACCTGTCCTCTGAACAAATCTTGTCCTCCCCAAAAAATACCCTGTGATAGGTTCAGCTTAGTGTTGCCATAAGGCAGAACTGACCTGAAGGCACACAACAAAGTGCTGCTGACAGGCATTTGAAAACTGAATTATGGTGACCTTAAGGTGACCCTGGCAAAATTTATTGCCTTTGCATTTCTTTGATGCTGAGAGAATGTAACTTACCTGAGGTCAATCAATGGGTTTTATTGACTCAGTGGGGATTCAGTCCTGGTTTCCAGAGTCATAGTATGGGTATGTGCATACACACGCTGCTGTGGCCCTTTTGTCAGGAACATGGTGTTAGAGTGTGGGCACAAAAACTGCTCCCTCATTTGCGAACAAGGGAGTAGTTTGGGTGTACACACATGCCTGCTGCTGTATCCCTTGGCGCCCACAGCCCCTGCTGCTGTGTCTCTGATGAAAGGACAAGGTAGCAAGCACATGCTTGCACCCAGACTGCTCCCTCATTTGCAAGGGATCAGTTCTTTGGTTTTGGGGTGGTCCCCTGAAATGGGGGAAAGGAAGGAAGGAAGGAAGGAAGGAAGGAAGGAAGGAAGGAAGGAAGGGGAAAGATTCAGAGGATGTCTGTGTAAAACAGGGAGGGGAACAGGGTGATTAAACTAGGAAGGCAGCAGCTCTTCATTCTAGGGATGGTTCCCCTGACTGATGAATTTGTGGGGGCTGTTTGGTGAGCTCAGCAGAGAGTGGAAAAGATGCGCAGCCTCCATATTTTCAGGTAGGTCAGCATGCCGTGGTTTGGATGAAAAAATCATCCTCATATGTTTTGTTCTCCATACTTCTTACGAAGCTTGTTGCTCTTCTTTGAATCTGCTCCAACTTATCCATATCCTTCCTGAAATGAGCTGCTCAGGGTGTAATGTAGTACTTCAGGGGAGGGCTGACTAGTGGGATTATTACTTCATGACTTGCAAATTACAGTTGTGTTAATGCAGGCTAAAATATTTGCTTTCTTTGGTGCAGTATCATATTCAGCTTATCACCAACAATATTTCTAAAGTCCCTTTCACGTGTATTGCTGCTAGGCCAAGTATCCTACTTCATTTTAGTGTGCATTTGATTTTTGCAGCCGATGTGTAGAATTTTGCATTTGAATTTTATTTTACAAATTCCTATCAAATATTTTATCAGGGTCCTTTTGAATTCTGTTCCTATCTTCCAATGTGTTAGCTATCCCTCCCAGTTTTGTATCATCTGCAAACTTGACCTATCATCTAAGTCGTTAATAAAAAAGTTGATGAGTGATGGCTCCAGGACAGAACCATGCAACATTCCACTCAGGACTTCCCTGCAGCTTGAAGCACAGCCATTGGTGATGACTCTTTGAGCAGATTTTTCCAATCAAGTATGGATTCATCTGACAGTGTTTCCATCTATTCCACATTTAATCAGTTTGTTAATCCTGGGGACTTCATCCTGGGAGCACACAAAACTAAAGCTAAGGGACCCGCTCCCAGGGTACATTTCTTCCTATGCATCTTTGCTGGTTAAATTAAACACATTTGTGCACTGTTGTGTCCACTGTTAAAAAATAACATTAGACTGCTAGGCTGAAATTAGTTCATGACGAGATAATCAAATCTAAATTATAGCAAAAATTGTCCTAAATCATACATATGCTAATTCTTATGCATTATTTCCTTCTTTCTTTAGGCTGCTTCCCATGTGAAGAAGACTTTGTGTGATACTCCTGTTGAATCAGTTGTGAGAGTGACTGGGACGGTTGTCTCTCGGCCTCCAGGACATGCAAATCCTGTGAGTACTTTGATGCTCCTAGTTCCCTTGGTTTGAATGTCGTGAAGCTACCTAAGGATGCCATGCATATTGCCAGTGTTGCTGGGCACTAAGGTTCCTGAGCAGTGCAGAGCCAAAGCGAGCCTCCACCTCAAGTACAGCAGGGCATTTCAAAAGTACAGATGCGGTTGCACCATTATCAGGGCTGTATGTAAAAATGTTAACATGCTTTAAAAAAAAAACTTTACAATTTGTTTCCTGTTTCAGAGTATGCCAACAGGTGATATAGAAGTGAAAGTGGAAACAGCAGCGGTCCTGAATTCCTGTAAGAAACTACCCTTTGAAATGAAAGACTTCACCAAGGTGGCTATTTCCCTTTTATTTCTAGTAGTGCACTGTTTGTCATAATGTCTCTTTGGAATTCTTGCTTTTTTATCTCTGTTCTTATCTGCTCTATGGGAAGCCTGTGCAGTTCTAATTAACAAAAACCATACTTTTTTTAAAAACTTCTATAATTTCCTTCATCACCATGATGTGAAAACAAAGTGTAACCATACATAGCTGGAGAGCCAATGAGATCTCTGATGGGAGCTGCAGAATGTTGATATATGTTTGGACAAGAAGATGTTTGCACTGTTTTAAAAAGCAAAATGGAAAATCTGTATCCAGACAATTTAAATGCTGCACGAAGGAAAGCTTTCTAATTGTGGCATCAACACTTAAAATTTACGTTGTTACAAGCTACAAGTTTGAAAGAAAATCTTTATAAAATGATTTATAGGTGGCATTTAACACCAGTGCAACTAGCAAAGATTCATAGAGGAAAGAAAGAGAAATGCTGGAAATGTGAAGTTAGAGGCACGTTCTATCATATATGGTGGACGTGCATAAGAGCTAGAGAGTTTTGGGAAGAAATACATGGGATAATTAAGGATATATTTAATATTAACTTTCCACTAAACCCAGAACTGTATCTATTACACATATTGGATTTAGTACCTAAACTAGATAAAACACAACAAAGGATTTTATTATATATGATCACAGCGGCAAAATTAAGCTATGCACAATGGTGGAAACAAAATGAACCACCAAAGATAGAAGACTGGGCAATGAAGCTATATGAAATGGTAGAATATGACAGGATTAGGGTATGGACATCAGAGAGATCTATGATTCAGAATGAAGATAGATGGAGTTTGGTAACACCTCTGTGAGAACGACTATGGGGAAAAAAGGCTATTCGGGGGATTGAATTATAAAATTAAGATAACTATGAATTTTGGATTATTCAGTATTTGGTATGTTTAATGTTGAATATTATCTATTGATAGTAAGCAATGTAAAGGAATTAGAATGAATAGATTAAGTAGGGAATCGTTAATGAGATAGAGTATTGATATGGTTAGAAGAAAAAATTTAATTTAAATGATATTATATGTAGTATACAAAGAGAGTGTAGGATAGAAAGAAATTTTATAATGTTATTATTGAAGTAGAAAAATATGTATGAGACGAGATTTATAAGAAGATGTTATGTATGTATATATGTAGGTTATATATATTATACATATATTGTAAAACAGACCTGAACAGGTATAGAAGAAATTAGGGAAAATAATGGTTTCACAAAATCAGTAAGAATGGAAATTTAGAGAGTAAAATAGATATATATTAGCACTCACTTCTTGAAGTAAGGTGGGAGGAGAAATGGGGGGAGTAAAGGAGAAGCTATCAGAATATTAAGAGAATTAAGAAATTAAGAACAAATGGTAAATCTAGGATATTAAGAAATATATGGTAATCTAATTATGGAAAATGAGGAGGATAATATCTATGATATGTTATTGTGTGTTTATTTTTTCTGGGTTCTTTATTTTCTCTGGATGGATTGTTGTAGAAAGGTTATATACGGGAGGAAATGTTATGTAATAGCTCTCCTTTCTCTTTTAACAATGTAATTAAAATACTTAATAAAAATATTTAAAAAAAACACTTAAAATTTACAAAGCACAGGAGTAACTGAGTAATGTAAAATCAAAGTGCGTAGATCTATTTTATACAAAGTTAAAATAAATCAAGTTGTGCAGATCCTTAACAACAGCAAAAAAGGGGAAAAAAAGAACAGATGTGTATAATTTCATTGCTTTGCATAACTATGCTTTTCAGAACCCGTAGAGCATAGAGCAGATAAGAACAGATAAGAACTATGCTTTTCATTAGGTCTACAAACTTGCTTTTCAAAAATGAAAACTGATGTTTTTTAGGATGCAAATGCTGTTGCCTTCTGTGTTGTCATAGAATGGCTGCATGTACCCAGAGCCTTTATTCCAGAAAACAGATAGCATGTCAGGCACTTTGGGTACAGGAGCAAGAAAAAAATGTACAACTGTGCATACATTAAGTAACAGAAATTGTCTGATTGCTTGTTTGTGATTGAGGCAGATTATTGTCTTACCAGTACAGATTACTATTAATTTATCTTATGAAAATTGAGATTCGGGATTGTGAACTAAGATTGAAATATTTTGCATGTCATAACACTTTTGCTTTCTCTTTTTGATAATTTTTCTGAAGCAAATCTGATGCTTGTGAATTACAATTTTTTTCCCTTTCTAAACTTGTTATCCATTCCTCTTTTGCTTAGAAAAGTGAAGCTTTGCGAATGCAGTATCGCTATTTGGACCTGCGCAGTGCCCAGATGCAGTACAATCTACAGCTGAGATCCCAGATGGTGATGAGAATGAGAGAATATCTGTGCAACTATTATGGTATGGAGAGTGCAAAGACTTGTTACAGCTTGTGGAGCAATTTCTTTTCTCGTTTTAATTGTGATGTTATTCACAAATCTATATGTGAAATCTTATTTCAGGGTTTGTAGATGTGGAAACTCCAACACTGTTTAAGAAGACTCCAGGGGTAGGTTTGCATATATTTCCTTTTCTGTGGATATATTTTTCATTTTCTCCACACTTTTGCTCCATAAAGTCTTTAGGAACGGCCAGACCTCTAGGATGAAAACAGATGCTTTACTTTAAGAGTAGCAGGGATTATTTGAAAACAACATTCCACACCCCCCCCCAAATCAATACATTTTTTCTTATGCAGACTTAGGTTCCAGGTCTTACCTCAGACACTCATGATATTTTGGGGATGAGGATGACTATGGCCAGGAGAGTCAAATGGCAGTGCAGTGGGGGGAGTGGAGTGATCCTACAGCCCCTTGAATGCTCTTTCTCTTTCTCATTTCTCTCAGTGCGCTTTCTCATTAATAATATGTGAAGTTGGTGATAATTTAAGATTGAATCAAATAAGAATCTAATTTCTTTTCAAGCTGGCTATGTTCACAGATGTAATGGGCACCACTAGGATAGCATGGATGGCATCATCAGTCATTCTCTTTGTCTTTAACAAGGCAAAGGCAAAGACGTGTTGGAGTTTAAAAGCACCAAAACCCCGCAACAAAACTCCATAAATGTGTACATTTATATCTATATGGGTGTGTGCTTGAAAAAAAATACACATGTATGTACACACAACATGTAAAGCAAGTGGGACTTCCGGTGGCTGTGACGAGGAGTGTGGCTATCACTGTGCACATCTGCGGGGGTGACAGCCACCCCATGAGGTCGGGAACCCGTTAGCTTTGGCAAAAATAATGGGAGAATATCCCTTTGGAAAAGGGGATTCGGCGGAGCTTGGCGGGGACTGTAATTCCAGTGCGAGTGCCCGGGAGAAACAACGAAAAGCTGGGACATCGTAGCGCCGAAGAGGTCGAGCGAGCTGCCATTATCTCGTGGAGGCTTCTAAAGAAAAAAATCCTCGCCGCCACTTTTTAAAGAAAAGAAGACTTCTTAAGAAGATAAGATGTATCGGAACTTCGCTATTGAGTAGTCGGTAAGAGATAACCAGCACATTAAATACTCTACAACAAATATAAGCTGAAATTTGATGGAGATCCATAAAACATTTCTGGAATACAGACTATCTCAAGTTTAAAATTACTCAGAGAAAGATCTTGAGGTAGAGGGGGAGCGGCGAGAGGGAACAGAAGAAGAAGACGGGACTGAGTTACAATCTTAATCAAACACTGTTCCCCACTAATCCCCACTACAGATGCAAAGAAAAAGAAAGTAAAAAGTGGTTGGAGGAAATAAAAGGAGTGGCTGATTTCTAGAACTTTGACTTAACAATTTGCTTAGTGACAAAGAAAAGAGAGGAAAATAATAGAAAAGGACAAAAGACGGAAATAAACCGGATGAAGGGAAAGGTAATACCGAAGGAACGGAGTGGGGGGGGGGAAAAAACAAATTGAAGATTGAGACATCAGAATATTGAACTCCCGTCAAAAAGCAAATATTTTATAAATAAAAACTAACAAGTAAGAAAAAAAAGTGGAAAAAGACTGAATAAACTGGACTGTGTTTGAGAGAAAGCGAAGATAATACTTGTAGATGAAAGGCGAAATGAAGGACAGGGAATTTAAAAAAAGGGACACTTTGAATAATAGCAGCTTGGGAAACGCAGGTAGAGGAAAGACTTTGATTGTACATGTAAAGAGCGCTGTCAACGGGATATATATAACATATAGAACATACAGGGCTGATTTGGACTGGTTTAGATTCCAATTTTGACTGAAGTTCAAAGTTCTTTAAAAGACATTAAATTGTAACCAGCCTGCAGCCAGCTAGAACCTAGCAACAGCAAAAGAGGAATCATCTCAAGGACAAGATAATAACATCACGAAGCGATGAGGAATGTATTAACCCCTTTTGTACTGTATGCTAGATATTGTCAATAATTTTGGTTTTATGCAATAATAGCTTAAGAGCTCCATCTACTGGACATTTAATTTTTGATTGTAAGGGGATTACTATTACATAAAGATTATACAAAGATTAATGAAATAAGAAATAGATATAGATAATTATTAAATCTGAAGATAAATACATTTATTTTGTGTTGAAATAGTAACTTCTATAGAATTGATATGTTAATGATAAGAGGAGGATGTTGATGAATTAATTGTGGTAATTTAATGAAATTGATTTCTCATAAAGTAGAACCTATTTAAGTGATAAAGGTACGATAAGAAATAAGTGTTAATGAATAGAACTGTTTAATTACATTGACAATAAGAATAAAATAAATATTAACTGAGTAAGAGATTACTGGATTTACAGAAATATTTAAGAGATTTAAGAGAAAATAATGAATTGTGAATTGTAAATTTATGTAAAATATAGAAGCAGCTCTAAGAAAAAGAAATAGAAGAAACAAGAAGTTTATGTCAATTTAAATACTAGTTGATTTTGATATTCTGATTTTGATTTGATATATATCTATTAATAATAATAAGTGGCAGTGTAAAAGGTAGAAAATATTGTGTGGAATATTAAGATAATCAAGGTGGTTTAAATTAATTAACTGATTTATTGATTATAGATATATTTTATTAACTAATTATTGTTAAAATATAAAAAAAAAGAAAAGAAGAAAGAAAAAAAATGGTATCTGGGACGAGGAAAGCAGTATCAGTAAAGCCACAACTACAGACAAGACCAGCACTAGAGGAACAACCGAAACCAAGTGAATTTACACGAACAATCATTGAAGAAATAAGGAGACTGAGAGATGATTTTAAAAGAGATATAAAGGGAGTAGCGAACGATATCAAGGAAATGAAGCAAGAAATGGGAAATGTCGGACAAGGGTTGGAAAAGTTAACTACGGAAATGAAGAATATGAACAAGAAATTAGATGAACTACACGATTGGACTACAAAATTAGAAAAAGAAACACCGGTATTGGAAAAGAGACTTGAGAATGTGGAAATACAAAACAGAAGCGTGGACGTAAAATTCAGAGAGAAATGTATAAAAATAAGAGGCTTGGGAAAGATCCAAGGGGAAGAATTGTATAATAGATTGATACCACCACTGGCAGAACATATCGCATGGAACGCAGAACAATTAGATTTAGAAACAGATAAGATGTTCAGAATTAATTTGTTCATTGCTAAAAAAAGGAATGTGCCGTGCAATATTGTAATATATTTTCTAAGAGAAAGAGTGAAGGACTTGGTGATCCAACAGAGCTATACCAGTAAATTGATAATAGAAGATAAAGAATTACAGATATTTAAAGATGTTCCCTCACAAATTTTGAAAAAAAGGAAAGATTATGATTTTTTGACACAAATATTAAAAAGAAGAGGAGTAACGTATCGCTGGTGTAAAATTGAAGGAGTTACTTTTACATTCCAACAGAAAAGATTTACTTTGAACATGATTCAAAAAGCACAAGACTTCTTAAAACAGTGGTTCTCAACCTGTGGGTCCCCAGATGTTCGTGGACTTCAGCTCCCAGAAGCCCCAGCCACTATGGTCAATGCTCAGGGCTTCTGGAGCTGAAGTCCATGAACATCTGGGGACCCACAGGTTGAGAACCACTGTCTTAAAAAGATATAAAGATGAATTGAGGAAAAATCGACAAGAAGAGCAAGAAGATCAAACAACGAGAGAAACAGAAAGACTGAAAGAACAAGAAACAATGTGAATGGAACTGGAAGAAACTCAAACATACTATCAAAATAAACTAGAGAGAGAAAAAGAAAAAGAAACGAGGGAAATACCAAAAGGAAAAGAAGGGAATTTAGATCAAGAAGTAGAAGAAGAAGAAGAGGAAGAGCTAGAAGAAGAAGAGAAAGAAGAAGAACTGGAGTAAAAAGAAAAGAAAAAAATCACCCTGAAAATCGTTTCCTGGAACGTTAGAAGAATGAATGCAGCCATAAAGAGGAAAAGAATCTACCATCACTTAGAAAAACTGAATCCGGATGCAACTTGTTTACAAGAAACACATATAAGAGATAAAGATTTGAAATACCTGAAAAACCAGAAGTTAGGACAAGATTTTTCATCATCAATAAATAAGAAAAAAAAAGGAGTCACAATTTATGTAAACAAAAAATACAATGCTAAAGAAATATTTAAAGATGATAAAGGGACAATAAGCGGAGTGGAAGTTGAAACAATCTGCCACAAGATCTTATTAATTGGAGTTTATGGCCCATTGGAGGATAAAGCCCCTTACTATGAAAAATTAACAAGAATGATATTAGAACAAGATTACCAAGAAGTAATAATGATGGGAGATTGGAATGGGGTGATAAACCCTGACTTAGACTGGACACTGAGGGAAAAAGGGAAAACACCACAAAGAAAACTACATAAAGCATTTTTTGATCTTCTGGATACGATATCATTAATTGATGTATGGCAATACTTGTATGGAAAAGCATAGAAATATACATATTTTTCAGAAGTCCATAAGACCTGGTCAAGGATTGACATGATTTTAACATCTAAAACCGTGTGTAGAAGAATTAAGAAAATGGAGATCCTACCAAGATTATTGTCAGACATAATCCCATTAAGATGATAATGCAAGAAGGAAAAAATGAATATTGCTGGACTGTAAAAGATGAGCTTATAAGAGATGAAAAGTAATTGAAAAGGTGAAGCAAGAATTAACCTATTATTTCAAAGAAAATGCAGGGAAAGGCACGCCAGATGAAATAGTCTGGGATGCAGGGAAGGCGGTAATAAGAGGTCTTCTACTCCAACAAGAAGCATATAAGAAGAAAATAAAGAAACAGAAATATCAAAAAATTGTAGAAGAGCTTAAAAAGAAAGAGGAAGATTTGAAAAAAAATTCTAAAAAGATGAAATTGATAAGAGAGATTAAGATACTACAGAAACAATTATCAATAGAAGATACAATAGAGATAGAAAGGAAATTAAAATATACATGTCAAAGATTTTTTGGACGTGCCAATAAAGTGGGAAAATGACTAGCATTTAGACTAAAAAAAGAAAAAGAGAAAAAATTGATCTTGGAAATTAAAGAAGGAGAGAAAATAGATCGACATCCAAAGAGAGTAAAGACAATATTTCACGATTATTATGAAAAAATATTTTAAGATTGAGATGTCACAGAAGAACACATAAAGGATATCAGAAAATACCTAGAAGTTAACACAAATCCAAGAAGAACAGAGATTAGATCTAACCAAACCTATTACAAAGGTTGAAATTATAAATGCAATAAAGAAGTTAAAGATTGGAAAAGCCCCGGGCCCAGATGGATTTACGGCAAGATATTATAAAATGTTCCAAGATCAACTAATTGAGCCCCTGCAAAAATTGTTTAATGGGTTGGAAATTAATAATAAACTGGATTCCTGGGGAGAAGCGACAATCACTGTGATACCTAAAGAAAGTAAAGATCAACGAGAGGTGAAGAATTATAGACCGATATCCCTCTTAAACATAGATTACAAAATATTTGTGTCTATCCTTGCTGAGAGATTGAAGAAGATTTTAAACAATTGGATACACAAAGATCAAATAGTTTCTTACCGGGAAGATCAATCAAAGACAATATGAGGATAATACTAAATGTAATTGAACATTACCACAAATATAACGAGAAAAGGTTAGATTTGATATTTGTTGACGCTGAGAAAGCGTTTGACAATGTAAAATGGAGTTTTATAATGGAAGTACTGAAAAAAATGAATGTAGGAAAAAAGTTTATTGAGTGGACAAAAATGATATACAATAATCAGTCAGCATGTATTTTGATTAATGGAGAAAAAACAGGAGGTTTGATATCAAAAAGGGGACTAGACAAGGATGTCCTTTGTCACCTCTAATGTTCGTAATAATGATAGAAATACTGAACAACAAGATAAGACAAGACACAGAAATAAAAGGGGTTCGAATTCAGAATCAACTGTATAAATTAAGAGCCTTTGCTGATGATTTAGTTATTACGCTAGAGGACCCCATCCAAAGTATTGAAAAAATAATTGGAACTTTTCAAGAATTTGGGAAGGTGTCTGGATTTAAAGTCAATGCGGAGAAGACTACAATGATAACCAAGAATATTGCAAAACAAGAAGAAGAAAAGATTGAGCAATTATCCCAATTTAAAATATCAAAGAAAGTGAAATATTTAGGAATAAATATTACCAACAGTAACACAGACTTATACGATAACAACTATAAAAAATTCTGGTCTGAGATAAAAGAAGATTTTAAAAAATGGTCAAAACTGGAGCTATCATTGATGGGAAGAATTGTAACAATTAAGATGAATATTTTATCCAGAATGATCTTTTTGTTTCAAAACCTCCCAGAATAATGAATGACATACCATTCAATCAGTGGAGAAAGAATCTGTCGAAATTCATCTGGAATGGAAAAAAGCCACGAATAAAGTGGACTGTATTAAAAGATATGACTGAAAGATGGGGACTGGGACTACCTGATTTGAGACTATATTTTCATGCCAGCTGTTTTAGTTGGGTTATAGATTGGATTAGGTTAGAAAATAAGAGACTACTGATCTTGGAAGGGGCTGATATCTTCTGTGGTTGGCATGCATATTTGTGGTATGACAAGGCAAAAGTAAATAAAAATTTTAATAATCATTTTATAATAAAACCGCTATTGAAGATATGGCTATGGTATAGAAACAAATTATATGCAAAATTACCGCTGTGGGTGTCAACACACGAAGCCTTCTATAGAAGAGAAAAGCCCCAGCTAAGCAATTGGCTGACATATAAGGTTTTATTAAAAATAGAAGGAGATAAAGCAATCTGGAAAAATAAAGAGGAAATGATGAAATATGGTATTACAACACATTGGCTCCTGCAGAGGCAATTGGAGGAAAGATATAGATGGACTCTAAACAGCTAGGATTAGAAACGAGAGAAAGAGAATTTGATAGAGTGTTGAAACCTGGAACTGACCCCTTGGTGGGGAAAATATATAAGATATTGCTAACTCTCCAGATGGAAAAGAGATTGTCAAAGACAATATGATAAAATGGGCACAAAATGTTGGATGCCCAATAACACTAGAAAGTTGGGAAAACTCATGGAGAGATATTAAAAAGTTTTGTAAGAGTATAAGTTTAAAGGAAAATTATTATAAAATATAGATGGTGCAATACACCAACACAAATAGCAAAAATCAGTAAAAATACAAAAAATACATGTTGGAAGTGTTCAGAAAAAGGTACTTTATACCATATATGGTAAACTTGTGGCAAAACTAAAAAATATTGGAAGGATTATATTACTAGAACTTTACAAATTAATTTCTCAATGTATCTGGAAATATATTTGTTGAATATGTTAGATGTCGAGTATTTTAAGAGAATTCATTGCGGAAAATGGTAATTTATATGGTTACAGCAGCCAGGATTGTATTTGCGCAAAAATGGAAACAAGAAGAAGTTCCAGATATAGAAGACTGGCTGTGGAAACTATATGAATTATGGGAAGTAGATTTATTAACGTCGATGTTGGCAGAAAAATCTAAAAAACAGATTAATGAAGAATGGAAGTTAATTACTCTTCTCTGGGAAAATAAATGGGGGAAAACGACTGTGAGTAGGTTAAATATAATAGAATGATTATTTAAAAGAGAATCACTTAAGTCATGGTAATTTGAGAAATTGAAAGGTTGAGACAGAAACTTTGAGAGGTAAGAATCTTGTTTAAAAATGGAAAGTATGATTGAGGTAGAGGAAAAATGTTAAAGTATTAATTGAAGGGAAATTTGTTAAGTGACAGTTAAGGTATAACCGACTATGAAATAAAAAGAAGAAATAAGGGAAGGTTTTAGGTAGGTATATAAAATATATTTTGTATGGCTGACATACTGTTAGAGATTGGATTAAAAAAAATGAAATAGGATATAATTGATTTAAGAATAAGGATATGAAGTTCTATGAAAATATACAGAAAACTACGTATAATATGTAAGAATGTATGATTATGTATGTAGTACGAAGATAAGATGTTTTAAGTATGTGATTTTATTTAATAAAAAGAATTTGAAAAAAAAACAACAACATGTAAAGCAAGTGAAGCAAAGCAAAAGATTCACTCATCAGGGTACCATTCATCTTTGATAGCATTTATATTTTTGTGCCACCAGTTATGAAGTTGGGTTTCCATTGGATGCTTGATTACTAAACAATAAATACATTTTTCTTTACCCCAGTATGCTTCAGGGAACCCTCTGAGTGATGGAATAGTGGGAATAAGTTCCTTTAGTCCTATTTGACTGACTGACTGACTAACTGGAAGTAGTGGTCGTAAACAGAGTTAGGTAGGAGATGTGCTTTGCATTGCATGGACAAAAGCTCATTAGTGGATGCTCATTTCCTGGATAAATGCTGCAGAAGAATATTGACACTTTTTTTTTATAAATCTTTTTTATTAAAACAAATATGTACATCAGACATCTCTACATTACTACATCATTACTATTTTCTACATTAATAAAACCTAACAAATACCATGAAGATTTATCCATGTCCCATTTACATTTTCATAATATGATTTCATTATCAGAATTCAAAGTCTTTCTTTCAGTCGCTTCACTTCCTGCTTTCTTTGACTTGATTCTTTAAATACCTCTAATATCTTTCCCCTCTACATTTACATACTTCCTTGTTAACTGTCCTATTTAAATGTTGCTTTAGCTTTTTTGACTCTTTTTGCTTATCATTAGGTATAACCCTTACACTACTTATTACAGATCTTTTCCCAATTTTCCTCAATATATTTCTTAATTTCTATCATACCAATCTTTTTGACTCCTCTTTTTTCTCCTTTCATGACTCTTGATAGACTACTAACGCTGCGTATTCTTGAACTTTATCAAACCATTCTTCCAGTTCTGGAGCCCTGTTCCTTTTCCAATATTTGACATGTTATTCTTGCTGCTGTTGTCATATACAATATGCTGTTCTTATGTTTATTTTGCTCTTTCGTTAATTGGTGTAGCATATTTAACAAAAATATTTCCGGTGTCAACGGTATTTCTATGTTCAAGATTTTTGTAATCGTTTCATGTATCATTTTCCAGAAATTCTTCGCTTCATCGCAAAGCCACCACAAATGATAAAAAGATTCATTTTCTCCCCCACATTTCCAACATTTCTTCTCTTTCATTTTATAGATCTTACTTAATTTCTCCAGATCTAAATACCAACGGTAAAACATTTTCATGTAGTTCTCCTTCAGGTTTTGTGCCATCGTGAATTTCCGTGTATCCTCCCAGCTTTTCGTCCATTGTTCGAGTGTGATCTCATGGCCAATATTACGCGCTCATAAGATCATTGCATCTTTAATAACTTCAGTTTCTAACTCTCTAGTTAACATAAAATTGTACGTCTGCGATGTTATATGTTCTTTTCCCTCAAATATAATCTTTTCAAATTCATTCATTAAAGATGTTATTTCCAATCCTTCCAATTTGGTCCATTTTGTATCTTTCCTTAAGCTGGTGATACAGAAGCCACTGGCAATTCCAACCTTCTTTGTTTAATTCTTCTCTCATCTTTATTCTTTGAGTTTCTTTCCCAAGATCGGTTATGATATCTTTGTATGTCATCCATCTTTCTGCGGGTCTTCTCCGATTACTGTATAGAGCTTCGTGAGGCAACACCCAGAGTGGTATTCTACAGTATATTTTCTTTTTCCATATTTTCCAAATTTCTAGAAGTGATCTTCTTATATAATGATTAGTGAAATCTTTGTCAATTCTTGCTTTGTTATACCATATGTAAGCGTGCCATCCAAATCTGAGGTCCGGGCCTTCAAGATTCAGCATCCTTTCATCTTTGAGAGTGATCCATTCTTTAATCCAGAGCATTGCGTTCACATGGTAATACAGTTTTAAGTCTGGAAGTCCACTTCCTCCTCTTTCTCTTCTGTCTATTAATGTTTTCCATCTTATTCTCGGTTTCTTCTTATTCCAAATAAATTCTGTGAGTTCTTTTTTCCAGTCCTGAAAGCATTTCCTGTTAGAAGAATATTGACACTTTCAAGGGAAGTCTGGCAAAAAGAAATATTGGGAAGCTAGTAGTTTCTGGCTCCACAATCTGACATCATGCTTGCAGAGCATAAAACTCCATGAGCATACTTATGCTGGGCTTTTCTTCATCCCCCTCCATACTGCAAGACTGCTTTTCAGCACTAGTTTGCCCCTCTATGGCTATTCTGTGGTCAGAAGGCATTGGTTACCTGGCAGCACCCAGCTGCTGTTTTACAGCCAGAAGAAAATAGTTGGCTTTTATTCCTGACTGCAGTACTACAGCCAGATCATGCCCAGCCTCCTCCAAGCTACTAAATGCCTGTGGAGAAGCTATCCTGCCCAAGGGCCAGGAAGGAATTGTGCAAGAATGTCCTGAGTATCTCCTGCAATGCCACAAACATACACAGAAGATTCATATATTTGGTTATGCCAGCTATAGAATTCCTGCCTCTGTTTTAGTCACAAGACCAGCTACAGTCAATGCAGTTCTTATTTTACATTGCACTCTCTTTTTAATACCAGGGTGCAAAGGAATTTGTGGTACCTTCACGGGAGGCTGGGAAATTTTACTCATTGCCCCAGAGTCCTCAGCAGTTTAAGCAACTACTGATGGTTGGAGGTCTGGACAGGTGAGTTTCTTAGGCTTCTGGCAGGAACCTCTCTTCTGACAGCAAGGAGTGGGAACTATTCCCCAAACAGTGGGCAAGAAGGACCCTAGTTGCGACCCTAGTTGCTTGTTAGAGAAACTGACCCCTTCATGAGTAGTCAGGTTCAGTAATAAGGTTAGCAGTAGACGGTAAAGGAAAGCCTCCACAAATTGTCTGACTAAAAGCACCTACTCATTGTCCCATGGCAAAGGCCCTGCTTAGTAAAATAGGAGACAGTCCTCCCTCTCCTGAGATTAAGGACAATCTCTTTCATTGTATTGATGAGATATGGAACCAATAGAAGTATCTAGAGAGGACCAATCTTCAAGAATGTGACAGAAAGACTCCCCTCCATTTGGTTTCTCCGTGTGGGGGAACTAAATTTATGAAGTTCTCAGGAAGGAGTTCTAAAACATAACTGTTGTTTAATTTGGTCCTTCCTTCATTTCATCACTGACTTCCTATGTTTTCTTCCATGCTCACCTCCCTCTCTCTCACTTCTTGGCTGTAGAAGGAGTTAACCTTTTAAGTTTAGATTTGGCCACAGCTGTTACTCTAACAACTGTTTCTTCCCACTCACAGAAAATATTGCTTGTAATAACTTTACATCCTTTACCCTCAATGACAGGTACTTCCAAGTTGCCCGCTGCTATCGAGATGAAGGTTCAAAGCCAGACAGACAGCCTGAATTCACTCAGGTAATTCGTTTGTATCGTTATTTACTGGCAGCTACAGCTCCTGCTCCCCTGCCCCATGTGGGGGCAGCACTGGGACGTCTGCATTTCAGTTGAAGGGAAGTGTTCCTGGGTCTTGTGCTCATAAGGAATGGAAATAGTGGTTGCGAAAAAGAGCAGCAGTTAAACTGCAGCAATTTATTTATTATTTTCTTTATTTCAAAGGCTAAGGAAAGGGAAACCTCGTCCACAGCAAAGAAGGCTTGTGAGAAGTGATGGTAGAGCTTGATTTTCTAGTCCTGCTCCTCCTTCTCCTCCCTACTAGTCCATCTATGCAGGAGTATGGAGGGGGTGGGATTCTATTCTGTGCTTCTCCATTGATGGCCCAGGAAAGAGGAGGAGAAAGAAGCAGGAGGAGTAGTGGGTAGTAAAAAAGAGGGTAGACTTCCATTCTAAATATTTTAAGTTTAACATGGATTAGGGTTAATAATAACTTCTACTGTTAGGGTTTTTAGCACACTGATCTGGGAGACCTCTGTATGGTGTGGACTTGTAAGGTGAAGAAGGGTGGTTAACATGGATAGGGATTAACATCAATGGGGTGTCCCGTTGATGTCAGTAAATCCTCCAGGTCCCTATCTTACTCCCATTCCCCCCACCCCCATGTACAGATGTTTCCCCAGAACAGCCACAAAGAGGAGAATTGAGGAGGAGGGAAGGAGGACAATAAGAGTGATAGAGAGATCTATGGAACTTACTGACATCAGTAAAAAACACCTAAGCATGGCTTTTCTGGAAAGCTGCACACTATCAGGCCTGCTGGTGGAGAGGATGTTATGGTGGATCCAGGGTGGTGTGCTTGTATTTCTGAGTGTTTGTGTGTCCATAAGTGGTTTTTGTACCTCATTCCCAAACTGGGGGACATGACTGAACTATTTTCTTTCGTCTTCTGACTTTTTAATCGCCCCCACTATGAAACTCCTTCTTTTTCCTGGAATGTGTCAGGTTTTTACTGGATTCTCATCCTTTTTGGTTTCCCCGTCATGTATTTCCTGCCAGCTCCATTCCCTGTCCTCCATACCCTTCAAGCACTTTGGACATTCCTCAAAAATATTTGCTTTCAGTTAACATTTATTGAGAGGACTAGGTTTCCATCATTTTTTGTTGCTCTCATTCATATTTTGTTGAGTCTCTTTTCTTTTTAATTTTTTTAAAATTAGGTATTTTATAAAAACAAAAACAAAATAAAACAAGAAAATGACAACAAATTACAACCACAAATAAGTATACATCAATTATGAAAAGCGAACAAGAAATAGTACTATGCAGTGTACACTAGATACTAAACTAATCTAAACTAAGAGAGACAGTAAAAAAGAAAACAATAAACCTGTTTAAAAGGTAGGTTCTAGCCTTCCTAACTCAGATTTTCAATAACATTACCTTAAAAAAAATTTCTTTGACTACTAATACTGTCAATAGTTCCGCTGCTTCTTTCCAAAATACTAAACAGTAAATCCTGCTATTGGTAAATTGTATTGTTTTTCTTGCAAAAAGCTTATTAAAGGTTCCTAGTCTTTCACAAAGCTTTTATAATTTTGTACTCCTCTTCCCATTTTTTTCTATTCGTTTATTCCACTTCCTTAGTCAATCACCTCCTTTTGACTGACCCATATACCCCATTCTTCTTTCTAATATAAAATAAAACATTATATATTCTAAAGTATAATATTGCCACCTTCCATTTTTGTTCATCTTCCTATCGAAATGTAATAACCACCTGAGCTGTCATCAGTATTTGTTTCAGCAAACACACCTCATCTCGATCCAATCCCAAATTCTTTGCATTTAGACTCATACATTTTGCTTTATTTAATTACAAAGTTTTCCATATTATTCCATTTATTTTGTTAATTATTTCCCACCAAAATCTCTGCACCTTACAACACTTCCACCACCTGTGTATATCCTTCCTTCCACTTACACAGCCATGCCAACAATTAGATGTCATATATTTTATTATATAGAATAACTGCTGTGATGTTCTGTAGCATCTCCTACAGAACTGTTTTGGACGGATTTTAACTGTTGCTCTTTTATTTTAGTATTTTTAATCTTAATAGTTTCATTTTGCCACTCTTGGATTAGTTTACTACTTATTTTGATATCTCTCTCCCATAATTCTGATAATCCATCTTCTGGTTTAAATTAGCTAATAAAATTTTATAAATCCTCCCCCCATACCTTTTCCTACTCCAGTCTTTCTTTTCATTAAATCTTCTAGTGAATATTGACTTTCTGTATGCACCCTTACTTGTAGCATTCTCTTATGGATCCTACTAATTTAAACGAAATTGTTTCCTAATCATATCAAACAACTTTTTAATCTTGAAGGGTTTCCCTGCGTTCTTGTATAGTTTCTCTATTACTTGGCAACCTTTATCCTTTAATTTTTTAAAATTATTGTAATTATTCCCTGATCTTCCCATTGTGAGCCAAGAGGGAGAATGAGCCAAGCCACGCACAGAACCTCATCTTACTCCTGTGCAATGCCAGGTCAGTCAAAAATAAAACACCTATAATTCATGATCTCCTCAAGGAGAAGGATGCTGTCCTGGCGTGCTTTACAGAAACTTGGCTGGGGGATGACAGTGGCCTTACATGGGCTTAGGCTTTCTGTACTGTGTTAGTGAGCAGGTGAGGGAAGGTTTGCAGGGGCAGGGGGTAGTTGTGGTCTATAAGAACCATCTCAATCTGACCAGAATTCCTTTCAAGGACCTAAGCCTCATTAAGTGTGTCTACCTGACTCTGAAAACTAGGGATTCTGTTAATGTACTGCCCACCCCACTGCCTAAGACTCCCTGGCCGAGTTCATGGAACTTGTCTCCATCCTGTTGTTGGAGTCTCCCAGACTGGGTGGCTTCAACATACTTGTTGAACATACTGGCCAGCTTGTCAAGTGCAACTTGGGAGTTCATGGTATCCATGACAAACATGGGCCAATCCCAATTGGTTTCAGGACCTACACGTTCAGCAGGTGACACCTTTGATGTGGTTTTCAGTTTGGCACATAGGGATCTGTGGGTGGAATTGATTAATACCTCTGAGTTGTCATGGACAGATCATTTTCTGGTCAAGGCTAATATCACAGTTACATCCTATCCTGTAGGGGTGGAGGACCTATTGAAATGGTCCACCCTCAGAGGCTAATGGATCCTTTGAGATTCCAGGAGACCTTAGAGGGTTTTAAGGCTGGTGACACTGACAGTCCTAGTGAAGCTCTGGTTGATAAGTGGAATCAAAATCTAACCAGGGCTATTGACATGGTCGCCCCCAAACGTCGTCTCTGACTTGTTAGTAAACAGGCTTCTTGATATATAGAGACCCTCAGGGACCTCTAAGAGGGAGGGAAAACAACTAGAGTGCAGATAGCTTGACTCTTGTATGACGAGACATGATATAGAGAACATTTTGTTCCTATAGAGTGGCAATATGTGCAGCAAAGAAAACTTTCTTCTCTGTTTACATTGCATCTGCAAATTCACATCCAGCTCAGCTATTCAGGGTGGTGAGAGGTCTGACCCAGGCACCCTCCCCGCTGAACCCAATTTTAGAGCCTTCAGTTGCTCGCTGTGATGCTTTTAATGATCATTTTGCAGATGAAATCTCTCGCATAAGAGCCAACTTGGATGCCATTGTTGGAGCAGAAGTTGATATTGAGGTGTCCAGTGACTCTGTGAGTGGGATTATATTGAATCAGTTTCAATTAGTGAGTTGATGTGGAGAAGTTGCTGGGGCAAGTGAGAAAGACAACTTGCTCTCTCGATCCCTGTCCATCTTGGTTGGTCATCCAGGGAGGAGATGCCATTAGATTTCAAATACAACATATTATGAATACATCTCTCAGGGAGGAGAACTGTCTATCTTGTTTAAAAGAGGCAGTGGTTAGACAACTCCTGAAAAAACTCCCTGGATCCCTGGACCTTAATAATTACAGACTAGCTTCTAACCTTCCTTTTTTGGGCAAGATGATTGAGAAGGCAGTTGCCTTCCAGCTCCAGGTGGTCTTGGATGACATACACTTCCTTGACCCATTTCAAACTGGCTTGAGAGCAGGATATGGAGTTGAGACTATCTGAGACTTAGCAATGACAGTGGAGCGTATCCCTGTTGGCGCTTTTGGACCTCTCAGCAGCATTCGATACCATCAGCCATGGTATCCTTCTGGAACGCCTGGCAGGGTTGGGAATTGGAGGCACTGTGATGCAGTGGTTTCAATCTTACCACTCAGGCAGGCGGTGTTTGTGGATAGCCACTCCTCAGAAAAGGAGCTGTTATATGGTACACCACAAGATGCTATTCTGTTCCCAAAGCTCTTTAACATCTACATGAAATTGTTGGGAGAGATCATCCAGAGGCATGAGGCGGGTTGCTGTCAGTATGCTGATGACACCCAAATATATTTCTCTATGCTTTTGCGAAGGATAGTGTGTCTCCTATGACTGAGTGCTTGAAGGAGGTAATGGGCTGAATGAAGAAAAACAAATTGAAACAGTCCAGATAAGACAGAGGTGCTTACTATTAAGAATCCTAACCTGGGGTTGAAGGTACGTCCACAGGGTCACATACCCCCTGAAAGACTGTGTCCACAGCTTGGGAGTGCTCCTCAATCTGTCCCTCCAAATGTCAACTCGAGATAGATGCAATAATCAGGAGTGCTTTTCATCAGTTTCGACTAATAAGCCAACTGCACCCCTTCCTCAAGTTAGATGACCTAAAGATGATAGTGCACGCACTAGTCACCTCAAATTTGGACTTCTGCAATGCACTGTACATTGGGCTGCCTTTGTACCAAGTTCGGAACCTCAAGCTGGTCCAAATAATGGCAGCTAGATTGATTACAGGTACAGCAAAGAGTGAACATATCATGCCAATCTTAAAATTACTCCACTGGCTGCCAATTAGTTTCCAGGCAAAGTACAAAATGTTGGTTATTACCTTTAAAGTCCTACATGGTTCGAGTCCAAGGCCATTTCTGCGCTAGACTGTTATAGCACAATTATTCCGCTTTCAACATCCTACAGATCCTGGGGTTTGCAATTTAGAGAGGGGCCAGCCGGCCCCTCCTTAAACTGCAAACCCCAGGATTCCATAGGATGTTGAAAGCGGAATAGTCGTGCTATAACAGTCTAGTGCAGAAATGACCCAAGTTACCTGCAGGATCACTTCCTCCCATTCAGTCTGCCCCATACACTCAGACCCTCTGGGAGACATTTACTTAAACCGGCCAGGACTAGACACCCAGAGGACCTTTTCGTCAGCCTCCCCTAGACTGTGGAATGACCTGCCGGAAGAGATTTGACAGCAAAATATGCAGTCCGAATTTAAAAAAGTGCCAAAGATCTATCTCTTCTAGCAGGCCTACCCAGTCTATTTTTAATTATACTTTTAATTGTATCTTTAATTGTACTTTTAATTGTACTTGTGCTTGTAATTATAATATATTTTAATTCTGGTATATTTGTGTTTTAAATAGTTTTCTGTTTTAGTGTATTTTCGCCATAATCTGTCTTTAATTGTATCTGTGTTGTACCCAGCCTCAAGTCTTGGGGAGAGACGAGTAACAAATAAAAACTGATGATAATGATGGTGATGATGTAAATTTAATTCCATCTAATTGACCATATAACACCAATTTTAAAGTCCTTTCATTGGCTGCCTATTAGTTTCCGGGCACAGTACAAGGTGTTGGTTCTTACCTTTAAAGCCCTTCATGGCTTGGGGCCAGCCTACCTGCGGGATCACCTTCTCCCATATAATCCGCCCCGCACATTAAGGTCCTCTGGGAAGAATTTACTGCAGGCAGTCAGAACTAGGTTGGCTGCAGTTACTCAGAGGACCTTTTCTTCTATCGCTCGCAAGTTATGGAATGGCCTGCCAGAGGAGACCCGGCGTATTACTAGTCTTGACAGCTTTAAAAAAGCAGTCAAGACTGATCTCTTCCGACAGACCGACAGGCATTTCCATCGCCTCCTATCAGTTGTCTTGCTGCTTTGCTAATAGTAATTGATGGACTGCTAATTGCTGTGTGTTTTAAGGGGTTGGTTTAGGTGCGTTGGTGGGTGGAGAGGATTGGGTATGTTTCTAATTTCTTTTAATGTATAATGTATTTTATGTTGTTCGCCACCTTGATCCATGTGGAGAGGCGGGATAGAAATAAATATTATTCTTATTCTTATTACAATTACTATTGTCTAATATTTTCCACCCGTTTTATACATTCCTTGACTACCTCTTCCTCCATTTCTAATTTTAACAAAAGTTTATACATCTTACCAATCAAATGTTCATAATCTCTGCACAAATGATTCTCAAACTCAGTTTTAGTCAAGTGAAAAATCACACTTTTTTAAATCCACATTTATCTCCCCACTATTTGTCTATATGAAAACTATTAAAAAGGGTATCCTTTGGAAGTTAACTCCTCAAATGATTTAATTCTATAATATTCTTGAGCATGTTCCAACAGATCTTGATATGTCACCCACTTTTCTTTTGTCATCATCTCCTTTCTATAAGAAAATCTCTTGTGATGACACAAGTGTAGTATCTGTTCTTATCAGTTTAATATCTGATACGTCCTCTATTTGAGGACTATTTTTTTTTTTAACCTGGCCACACTGGATGAATTCAAGTCTCCAGGGCCAGATGAATTGCATCCTAGGATTTTAAAAGAACTAGCAGAGGTCATTGTGGAACCTCTTGCTATAATCTTTGAAAACTCTTGGCGGACAGGAGAAGTTCCGGCAGACTGGAGGAGGGCAAATGTTGTCCCCATCTTCAAGAAGGGAAAAAAAGAGGACCCAAATAATTATCGCCCAGTCAGCCTGACATCAGTGCCTGGAAAGATCCTGGAGCGGATCATCAAACAGTCAGTTTCTAATTACTTAGAAAACAATGCCGTAATTACGAAAAGTCAACATGGATTTCTCAAAAATAGGTCATGCCAGACTAATCTTATCTCTTTTTATGATAGAGTTACTTGCTTGATAGATGAAGGGAATGCCGTGGACATAGTATATCTTGATTTCAGTAAGGCCTTTGACAAAGTTCCCCATGACATTCTTGCAAAGAAGCTAGTAAGATGTGGACTGGACAGGGCTACTGTCAGGTGGATTTGTAACTGGTTGATTGACCGTACCCAAAGGGTGGTCTCCAATGGCAGATTCTCATCCTGGAGAGAAGTGATTAGCGGGGTGCCACAGGGTTCTGTCCTGGGCCCGGTGCTGTTCAATATCTTCATTAATGACTTGGATGAAGGAATAGAGGGCACGCTGATCAAATTTGCAGATGACACCAAATTGGGAGGGGTTGCTAATACGCCTGATGACAGGATCAAAATTCAAAAGGACCTGGACAGATTGGAGAGCTGGGCCAAGGCTAACAAAATGAATTTCAACAGAGAGAAATGTAAGGTCCTACACTTAGGCAGAAAAAATGGTATGCAGAAATATAGGATGAGGGACACGTGGCTGGTTAACAGTACATGTGAAAGGGATTTAGGAGTCTTCATAGACCACAAGCTGAACATGAGTCAGCAGTGTGATGCGGCAGCCAAGAAGGCCAATGCAATTCTTGGTTGCATCAATAGGAGTATGGTGTCTAGATCGAGGGAGGTATTGGTACCACTTTATTCTGCATTGGTTAGACCTCATCTTGAATACTGCGTCCAGTTCTGGGCACCCCAATTCAAGAAGGATATGGATAAGCTGGAGCAGGTCCAGAGGAGGGCAACCAAAATGGTGAGGGGCCTGGAAGCCATGCCCTATGAAGACAGACTTAGAGAGCTGGGTATGTTTAGTCTACAGAAGAGAAGGTTGAGAGGGGACATGATAGCCATGTTTAAATATTTGAAGGGGTGTCATGTCGAGGAGGGAGTGGTCTTGTTTTCTCCTGCTCTTGAGACCAGGACAAGGAGCAATGGATGCAAGCTGCAGGAGGGGAGATTCCGCCTGAACCTCAGGAGGAATTTCCTGACGGTCAGGGCTGCCCGACAGTGGAATGTGCTGCCACAGAGTGTGGTGGAGTCTCCTTCTTTGGAGGTTTTTAAGCGGAGGCTGGATGGCCACTTGTCGGGAGTGCTTTGAGGGTTTTCCTGCATGGCAGGGGGTTGGACTGGATGGCCCTTGTGGTCTCTTCCAACTCTACATTTCTATGATTCTATGATTCTATGACACACACAGGGATGTTTTAGGGCACAACCTTAATGTATATCTATTCCATATTCTTAACAAAGCCTTTCTCACATAATGGTTGTTAAATTGCGCATTCACTTTAGCTTTATCATACCCATGCCATTCAAATCTCAATTGATGGCCTTCTAAATCCAGTAATCTCTTATTTGCCAACAGGATCCAGTCTTTCAACCAGACCAAATACCAAGCAGAAAATTAAAGTTTCTGTTCTGGTAATCTCAGTCGTCTTCTTTCTTTGACTTCTTATTAAAATTTTATAGTTTACTCTAGGTTTCTTCCCTTGCCATATTAATTTCATTTTCTCTCTGTGCCATTATTTAAATAAAACATCATTCATCAAGATTGATATGGTCTGGAACAAAAATAACATTCTCAAAAGAACATTCATGTTTATTACAAAAATTCTAATCAACAAAAATAAATTAAAATTTCACTCATTTTACAAATCCTGCTTAACCTCATTCCACATTTTAATGTCGTTATTTTTCAGTGACATAATTTGTTTGTATTTGTCATTAGTGCTACCCAGTTGTTATATTTTTTATTCTTTCATTCTGTTTTACACCTCTTTAAAATGCATTCTTCGAGAGCTAAAATGAGTAGTAAAGGTGATTGTGGACAGCCCTGTCTTGTTCCTTTTTGAATCAGAGTCTTTTCTTCTCAAAGGGCTTTTGCGCAGGTAATATTGGAGGTTTATGCCTAAAAGAGCTTTTCTAAGAGGCGTTTGAAAATAGAAAGTATAATTAGGACAGATCTGTGTATACAAACATAGGCATGTGATATGTGATGGACTGTAGTTTCTGTAGAGGATAAGTACTAAATGGGATGCAGAAGAAGGCTTATATCAATGCCAAGATGGCCAAAAAGGTCAGTAGGAAAAAGAAATGCCTACCATCAGCAGGCAGTAGGAAAGGAGAAAGACTGCCTTACAGATGGATTTACTATGTAAAGGAAGCTACAGCCCAGAATATTTATTGGGTTGTTTGGACCTAACTACTTAGTAAATGGAATGCTTAGGATTTCTTTGGCCCAGGGGATCATGAAAAAGTTAATGAGACAATAAGGGAACAATGAATCAAGAAAATTTGGCAGCCTCTGCAATATATGAAAGTCAGAATGCATGGGTAATGCCCAAAAAGTTTTAGACTGAAAAGCCATGAAGGAGTACTGACATTACAACACTTCCAACATATCTCCAGGCCCAGGGATGTAGATATCCCTCACTTTGACTAAGTGGTGTCAGTCTCTATTTCAGAAGAAATATTGCATAAATGGAATTGCAGCTCTGCCATTAGAATGTAATTTTTTTGTTCATCAATATCTCGAGTCTTTTGTAAGACATCTTAAGTAAAGGAAACAGTGATTAGCTCGTAGTGCTTAAGACTGTTTCTTATCCCCTTCCCCCTTACTCTTTTTCCAAAGATTGATATTGAGATGTCATTTGTAGACCAAGCTGGGATTCAGGCTTTAATAGAGGGTTTGCTCCAGTATTCCTGGCCTAAGGAAAAAGGACCCATCAACATACCCTTTCCTTCTATCAGCTATGATGAGGCACTGGCGATCTATGGGACTGATAAACCAGATACACGCTTTGGAATGAAGGTATGTTCCTGTACAGCCAAATTTACTGAATTTTCTTCATCATATTTAACATATGTTGAAACGCCATATCTGGAGTAGATTTTGTTTTATTTCTAGATGTCTAGAAATGGTACTTGATTTCCTTGTACTGCAAAGAGTGTGTATTGCTAAGGTGATGTTATATGGCTTCTGTCTGAGAATCTTCTACTTCTGTGCCAGTACGTCTAATCCATGTTTTTCAAATCTTCTTTGAGCCAATTCCCACAAGACTGGTTCTAACTGAATATGCAAGTAGCTGGAAGTTTCTGTTGATTCACAGTCTGACTGTGCAGTCTAGATGAATTCATGTCTCTGTACAAAAAGCTACTGAGATTTACACAAACACAGCAGCCCATAGAAGGGTCTGCAAAATCATGGTGATCCAAGTATACAGCCTCCAATGGGAGACACCAGTTCCCTCAAGTGTGTTTCTATTTTGACACTGCTTGGCTGTGTGCTTCCCATCCTGTGGTCAAAGCACTCTTGTCCATAGAGATCTCAGATTGGTGCTTTGGAATTGTTGGAAATTCGAGCAGCATTCTCTCCTCCCCACCTCTTTGGCTATCCCGGTTAGGGTTCTCAACTGTCAATCAGTTTCAGCTGTCACTCTGTCTCTGAGAACACTCTTCTCCTTTCACTGTTATTATTCTATACTCTGAATAATTACACACACATACTGCTGCTTAAATGTCAGCTGATCTTAACTGCTCTTAACTTCTAAAATAAGCTGAGCATATCTCTAATTTAATTAATTAATTGGCGAGTTAAATGTATCGTTATAATTTTTAGTAAATATTTTCATTTACATTTTTAAATCTGCTGTCTGCCTTGTCTTTCAAATCAGCCATCATATATTAAGAAGCCACACTCAAACAGGGAAACATTTTCTCTGTTACGCTGCTAATACTGAGTTCACATAGGGCTAATCACCCGGGTAACTCACTCCTCCCAACATGAATTTTAGTTTAATATTGTTTTATAATACTATATGCTATATTTTGATTATACATGTTTGTTAGTTTGTTTTATTTTATACTAATATATTATATTGCATTGGTTTTCATATTTATGTCTGGATAATTTGTTTTTACAGTTGTATTTTGCATCAGTTTTATATTTGTATCAGTTTTGCATTTACCTTAATCCTTCATTCCTCTCTCTGCATGTTTATGTATATATATATATTGTATGCATTTTGCAGGGCTGGCTGGGGTTTTTTTGTTGCTTTTATTTTATTTTATTTTAATTTTATAATTTTATTATTATTTTTGTTTATTTCATTCATTTGCTGCCTTTCTCCTGGAGTGGGACCCAAGAGAGACCACAAAAAGAATTAGTTAAAACCCAACAATAAAAATTCAAAAACAATTAAAGTCATCACATTAAAACAGTATGAGATTATTAAAAGGCATATAGAAGTTAAAAAATAAAGCATACACCCCAATAAGAAGCCTTCCTGTGGGTGATTACATATTAAAAGCTTGCTTAAACAAAAAGGTTTTTGCTGGCAAAACGAGAGTGCCATGTATACCTAATTAAATGGTGATGACGATGACAGTAATAATAATAATGATGATGCTACATTTCTCTTCTTTTTCCAAGGAGAAAGAAAGCATATCTTTTAGTATCAGCTGCACTCCTCCCAAGTGACATTGTGACTAAATGTTACAATGGCTAAGAGAAAATGCTTCTCAAAGTTCTGATGGTAGTATCAGATCTCATGTTCATTTCTGTTCATTTCTCAGCATGATTCAAAGTGCTGGTTGTGACCTGTGAAGCCCTATACAGCTTAGGTCCAGACTATTTGAAAAATCATATCTCCCTGTATGAACCTGCCAGAGCTTTTAGATCTGCAGAGGAAGGCCTTCTTTTGATCCCGCTACCATCCCAAGCTTGCTTGGTGAGGACACTGAAGAGAGCATTCTCAATGGCTGCTCCCACCCTTTGGAACTCTCTCTCATGGCCCCCACCCTGCTTTCCTTTTGCCACCAGGCAAAAACATTTCTGTTCAAGCAGGCTTTTAATGTGTGAGCAAGAGAGATTTTTTTTCTTTATTTGGAAGTTCTGTCTTTTTTTTTAAGCATCTGTATAGTTTTATAATGATTTTATGGTCTTTCATTATGTAGTTGTGCCAAAGTTCCAGGGGTGTGGCTATCTGAAGTGCCAGTGTAGTCTGGAAGCAGGTTGCTAGACAACCAGAATAACATCTCAGGAGAGAGACCCAGCCCAGTAGTGTGTTAGAGGGTTTGTGGCTGAGAGAAAAAGTTATATAAAGCCATGTACCTGTGGGTATTCATTCCTTAAGTGACAACCTAGCAGGGAACTATAGAGTAGAGTCCCTCCGTGGGCCAGAGAGTGTGGCTGTGTTGGGGGGTTTAATTCTTAGTGAAAGCCTAGTGAGAGGCAGAAGAGTAATTGAACCTTTAGTAGAATGTGGTCAGAGGGTGTGATCTAGATTGGGTGTTGAGCCTTTGGTGTGAGTTTAGCCAAAGGGCTGTTATGTGATACTTATTCCTTATATGAAAGGTTGAATATAATTGAACTATTTCTGAGCAGGGAGTCACCTGTTATATTGTCTAAGAAATGCACTGAGTAAATGTATCAATCTTGACCTGCATTTGAAGTCAAACATGCTGATTTATTCGTATTCTTGTCTTAATAAATATTACTATTTATCTTTGTAAACACTGACTTAGCTTGAGTTGTATGCAGTATATAAGACAATACAGAAAACACCCTACAATAAAATTATTAAGTGGTTCTAAATAAACATTAAAAACCCTCACCCTTTTATTTAAAAGTGGAATTATAATGGGGAAGGCAGAGCTGTGTGATAAAGACAAGGCACCTTATCAGATTGGGGAACTGCCACACCAGTCTAGGAGCAGTAAGGGCCTGTCACAGTGTTGATTTTAATTGTTTAAAATTTTATTGTAATTTTTCTAGAAGCTGCTTTGGGTCTCACTGTGGGAGAAAGGCAGCATAGAAATACAATAAATAAAGTTGACCTACTGTTTGGATTTCCTCAAGGTCTCCCATTTGTACTTTTTCCTATTTAAGTACTACTTTGCTGTCTTTGCTGGAAAAAACTAACATGGCTGAAACATGATTACATAAGTGAAGAAATCTGTTGGAGTTTTCATTGCTACCTGGTTTTGAGGGGAAGGGAGGGAAAGAAGCACTTTGTGAAAAGATTACAGAGCCCTTTCCCGGTTTGGTGTGTTAAGACATTCAACAGTGGGTTACTGCCCCATATTACTCAGGAAGGCAGAGATCATGTGATCTAGACTTTTGTACCTGCAGCTCTTTCACTGCTGTGTGCATGCTTGAAGCAAGTTGGCTTTGTGTGGAACACTCAAGATTTACTCCTATTGCATAAAACCATTCAGACATACCAACACGGTATGTTTTTTTTTACCCCACTTCCTGGTAAATGTCCAGTGTTCTGTTCCCTGTGTTGTGGGCTGTGCAGAATCCAGGAAGTGATATGCAGAAGTCAGGGGGTAGGTCTAAGATTTGAAGTTATGTTGGGATGAGATTAGAAGCCCTTGCTAGTGCGGTTGAACCACCCCATTCCCCCATGCCTATGCTTGATGTTTCAGAGATGGAAAGTGATATTTCTGGATGCCTATTCATTCCTTACAAGTTACTTTTTTTACTTCAAATGCTCAGATTACTGATATCAGTGATGTGTTCAGGAATGTGGACATTGGATTTTTGCAGAACTCTCTTAGTGAGCCCCAGAGCACTGTCAGAGCCATTTGCATACCCCAAGGAGCGGTGAGTGATGCTGGTTCTTTCACCGAAAGAGATGTCCCTTTTCATGTGTCACTTGTAATGCTGCCATCTATGTAATCAGCCCTACAGAAATGTTCTTCTTTCTTTTACCTGCACAGATATTAATAATACAACAAAAAACAAACAAATGGTGAACAGAAGTCAAATACTTTATCTTTTCAGGAGAGGGAAAAACATCTGCTTTATTAGAGACACAATAACACATCAAGCATTTGTATTTTTTCAGCACATTTTTTACTGAAATGATTCTGAATATATTTCGTTTCTTAGGCTTAATATACTTAATTTCTGTGTGAAAAATTGTTGGAGGAAACAGCGCCTTCCTCACTTGTTCTTGTTGCTTTCTTGTCCCTTAGGGAGGAGATGCCTTAGACAGAGAGGGATTATGATCTTTTGTCTTCTTTTCCTGCTTGCTTTTCCTTCTGTAGTCAGCAGCTATCCCAAAAGAGTTATGGGTAGATAATATTGTCTGGTTCAATCCAGGTTAAGTAAGTGACTGATCTCATTTATAAAAGAAAAAGAACTGGTCCAGATTGAAGCCCTCTATTTCTCTTCCCTGCCTGCTCTTTGATGAAGGAGGACTGGCCCTCAACGTATCTCCCTCACTGTCCTTTTCTCTTTTAGATTAGTTTAGAAAGCATCAGGCTGTTGCTGTCCAAGAATGTATTTCCTTAATAAATGTTCCTTCTGTTGAAAATTCTAACCGTATTTTTCTTCCTGCAATTTGATTCTTTCAAACTCACCATTGTAAGATGGGCTCCTCCACTATGAATGGTGTAAAGGCTCTAACACACTTTTTGATAAAGTAAAAATCTCTCACAATCCATCCCCTCTAACAAAAATGGTGACATTTTTAGGGGTTGGTAAAATCATTTTACAGAGACGTACATTGCAGGAATAAAATGCTGCTGCGTGAATACCAGTGCTACACCTGTTGGGGAAAGGAAATTAATTGAGAATAATTTTTTTTATACCATGTGTACAAACGTTGAGAGCCAGCATGGTGTAATTGTATGAGCATTGGACTATGACCCTGAAGATTAGGATTTGGCCAGTGTGACCTTGGGAGTGTCACACACTCTCAGCCCCAGAACACCCCATGAGAGGTTCGCCTTTGGGTTGCCATAAGGTGGAAACAACTTGAAGACACACAATAAACATAAGGCCTAAGTATCTTAAAGGAACAAGATTCCGATCTGATCTTAGAAACTAAGCAGGGTCAGCCCTGATTAGTACTTGGGTGGGAGACCACCAATGAATTCCAGGTTTTATAGGCTATATTTCAGAGGAAGGAACCAACAAAATCACTTCTGAGTATTCCTTACTTAAGAAAACCCTATGTAATTCATGGGGTTGCCTTAAGTGAACAGGCAACTTGAAGGCATGTGCACACACATACAAACATTATAGAAATATGTTTTCAAAATATAGAAGCCAGTCAAATACAGTCAGTCCTCCACGCTTGTGGGTTTCACTTTCACAGATTTATTTGCTAGTTTCTCCAACCCCTGCCTCCCCACCTCAGGCACTTCTTTTCTCGAGGAACCTTCCCTCTCAGCTCTGATCAGGACATACAGCCCTTTAAAAACCAACCTCTTGTTGTTGTCCTCCTCTGCTAGCCACTGCCTGGCCAGCTAAGGAAATATTGCAGCCTAATTTCTTAGCACTACAAACCCTCTCCCAGTGCCCCCCAACACAAAGCTCCTTTCTTGTGCAGGTGAAAACACAGAGATGGCAAAAAGAGAGGAAGTATAGGGCCACCATGTTGGCCCACCCCCTTTCCCTCTCCTTTCTCTTACCTGATTTGAACCACAGTGGCCACTCCCCACCCCTTCTCACAGGCACACTCACATTTTGATATTTTCAGGTTTTCAACTTTTGCAAGGATCTAAACCCCTAACCCCATTGAATGTGGAGGACTGGCTGTACTCCAGGAGCTGGCCTGAAAGGGACAGTCTTAATGAACCAGTGAGAGGAAATTAGTTTTCTCCCTGTCTTCCATTCCTCACACACTTCCTTCACATCACCTTAGATTCCTGGAAATATGTAACTGGGAACATTGTGAGCATGAACTCAAAGCCCTTGGCATGGAAGCCCTTCCTCAGATGAGTAGCTGCTCTCTCTTACTGTCAAGATTCGACATTCCTGCCATGGGAGTTGTATCGGGTCTGTTGGATATTGAAGTAATATATTTTAACCATAGTGGAGGTAGATGTTGTAGAACTCCATTAAGCTGATCTGTAACAGTTACAAAATAACCAGTTTACATAGATGACTGCAACAATGTAGCTGTGCCAAGCTTGCCTGGATTGCTACAAGGTACCAGTAGCTATTGTTTTATTGCCTGTTGCTACAATGTATTTGGTGAGAGGGAAAAGATCAGACATGGGTGAAAATTAAAATGTTGTCAGAAGCAGCTTGTGTTTTGGGAAGCTGGTGTCTGTAGGATAAGGGGCAGGAAACAAGAGCTTGGGTCAAACTGGTCAAAGATAAAGAGAAGTGAGAAACAGGTGTGAGTCTGGGAAATGTCTGAGAGGTGGTGTGATGCTTGGATTTATGGCCATCATCAGTCACAGCTTTGTGCACCTAAATTTTGGAAATGCTACATATGAAAAGATACAAGCTTCATCTATGTTTTAATCTCAGTAACAATGGAAGAAATGTGCTGTGTAGCTCGTATTTCTATCAAAAAAAAAGACTGTCTACCTTAGAGTGAAGTTTGTGGAGTGTGAATTATCCAGTACACGGCACTTACTTTCTTTGGCTTTGCTGTGATGGTTGTTTCAGCTTTCATTTGTTTTCAGTGAAGACTATGCAATTGTATATTCTATGTATTGTTACTATGACTGATCCCTTACTGCATCACTACCTTTATCTGGAGTATTATTATCTTTCATTGTTGTTGTTTTGTTCTAAGTTGTTTCCAAATTATGGCAACCCAAAGAGGTTTTGTTGAGGGGGTTTGCCTTTGTATGAGGCTGAGGGAATGTGACTTGCCTAGTGTTATCCATTGCGTTTCCATGGCCAAACAAGGTTTGAGCCCTGGTCCCTAGAGTTCTGGTCCAACATACAAATCACTGTAAGCATGCTGACTCTTACTATGTTCTGTAGAGAGCTGTAAAATACATGTTTTTAAACATATAGGACAATATGAAGCTTTCCTTTTTTAAACAGGATAATGCTGAAAATAAAGATTTAATGCAGAAGAACGACAGTCAGGAAGCATATTTGCTAGGTGGATTGTAACTGGCTCAATTCAACAATGTGTGCTTTTCTTTTGCCATCTTTTTCTTTAGAAATATCTTTGGAATAAAGATTTGGAGACATTAAACGAACTGACAAAATCTCAGTTTAACCAGGTAGGCCAAAAACTTCCAACTAGGGAGTACCTTCTGTCAAGACTTTTGCCTAGCCTGTGTAAGATGTGACTTGTGTGGATCCTAGCCTTTTTAATGGCAACAGAAAAGGGTGACTTCTCCCTTTATAATACAACATCTCATCTTCATTTGAAAGGAAAAGATAGAATGCTGATGCAAAGCCTGTGATTTTTCTAAATCTTACCTGTCTGGTTGGCCACTGTGGGAAACAGGATGCTGGCTTACACTGGTCCTTGGTTTTGATTCAGCAGGAATCAGGAAGAGTTCCTATGAGACTCAAAGACAACTTAGAGAGCTCAACCAACAGCCATTAGCCATAACAGTGAAACTGATCCTTCATCTGCAGAGTTTAGTAATTTGTGCTGTGAATAAAGGACATGGGATGACCATCCATATCACACTCTGTCTGTGGAATTGCAGAGTCTGGTTGCTTCTGGGGATAAAATACAGAACCAGGTAGAGCTTATAATGATCTAGCAAGGCAGCTACTTACATTTTCCATCTTGGATAGGTTAGTGGTTTGTTAAATCATGCAATGTAGCCATCAACCACAGGACAAGAAGAATGAACAGTGGAAGTATGTGAAGGGCAGTAGTTAGTAAAGTTAGACTAGAACTGAGAGACTCTAGTTTGAGCTTTGAACCTCATCAGGCACCCTTGAGGAAGTCGTCAATTCAGAGCCTACCCTACCTTAACTCATAATATTAGGCTGTGAATTGATGACTGATCCAAGGGTAAAATGATGCTGTAAGCAGCCACATGCTGTATGCTGCTTTGAGCAACTGAGAGGAATCTCAGGGTGTAAGTAGATGAGAGGGTGCTAACAAAATGCCTGTGGTCATTCTGTGTAAAAGTGTTACAAAGCTCCTTTCTTGTGCAGGTGAAAACACATATGTGTGAGTACACATCTCTGTCTGTGTATGGATTTGAGACCAGAATGAGGAGCCAGACTGTGTCAACCAAAGCCATCTCCATTGTTTGGGGAAATCTCTGAATATTTGAGAACTGTGATTGCGCCATCTGTATCTCCCCTTCTTCCCTCTCATGTTAAGGATGTTGTCAGTGCTGTGTGCAGAAATGTGGCACTTGGTATTACAGGAATCCTGCCATAGCTGTAAACAGTTAAAAAAAAGAAAAGAAAGATAGGTGGGCACCAATCAAGTGAAGACATTATTCAACAGGATCTCCTCAAGACCTATTGTCCATTGAAAGAAGATGCCCAGTCTAACCAGCTTTTGCTTCTCTTTATTTGTGTGCTTTTTGGGGAAGAATCTGACTCCTCCTTTGGTCCTTCTCTCCTGCACAGGGATTATTGCACTTAATTTTGAGGCCTGATGGGAGCCTGAAGTCCCGACTTGCTAAGTTCCTGAATGAGAGGCAAAAACTGGAGCTTATCAGAGCAGTTCAGGCCAATGTGGATGATGTGGTCTTGCTGGCAGCTGGAGAGCAAGAGAAAGTGGTAAGGAAGACATTAGGTCCCAGAGTTTTCTATGGCATCAGCAGTTCCCAGAGCTATTTCGGGCCAGACCCGCCTGACCCTTCTCTCTCCCTCCTTGTGGTATTACTAGATTCAGTTTAATTGCCTTTGCAAATCAATTTTATCTGCAGCTTTTTCATATCTTTCCTTAAATCATAACATTTTTTAAAAAATGTGGTTGTTTTGGAAGGGTAATGTGGGGTACCAAACATTTTAAGTAGGTTGTGGTGAACGTAGCGACAGTTGGCCAGTTCCTTAAGAGTTCTGTTTTTCAAACAACAGAAGCAGTGAACTGTGTTCAGTCAGTGTGAATTTAAGTTGCTCAGGCCTACCCATTAGCTGATGTCTTATTTCACTGACTGCCATCAGTGGAAGAAATAAATTATGACTCCTCCGTGGGAGCACCCTGACTTTAGAATGCCTTTCCAAAGCAGATAGGATTGGTATAGGTCTTGTTTTCTTTTTTGCATTATTTTCTTTAAAATAGTTTGTATTCCCTATTTAACATTTTGTGTTCTGTGTTTTTTTTTAAATGCTATGTACATATCCTGCAGTCTTTGTTGGACAAAGGACAATTTATAAATATTTAAAATTTTAGTGATTTCCCCAAACACATAACAAGGTCAGTAGGCTTCCTATATCATGGGTGTAGATACATAGTTGAGGAGAATCTTATTCTGTGTGAATTCCAGAAATATCCTGTTCCGTTATGAAATATGGTATTGGTGAAATAAGATGCACCGTCTCAGATGTGTGGTGTAGTGATAGAACATTAGATCTGGCTCTCGAGAGTCCCAGATCAGTTGTCTACTGAGCCTTGAAATTTACTGAGCCAGTCACTCTTGACTTGAATTAACAACTCACAGTGTTTGTGAGGATAAAGCAAAGAGGAGGAAAATTGTGTATTAACTTGAGCTTACTGGACAAAAGCAGGATAAAAAAATTAAGAAATAAGTAAGCTTTTCATTTGCTTTGTGGAAATCTATGGTGTATTGATTAATTTTAACAGTATTTTATAATTCCTGCACATTTATTCGTTTCTTATCTTTGAGTAGATATGCTCAGTTTGAGCCAGCAATCTGCTGAATTAGTAGTTTTACTGATGTATTTAAAACTTCAGAAGCCTTTCATTTTTGCATCTCCCACAGCAATGTATATAACAGAAACAACAAAAACATCAAAACACATTATTCTCATAAAACGAACAAACAAGACCATGTATATCATTGGTTCTCAACCTGTGGGTCCCCAGATGTTTGTGGACTTCAGCTCCCAGAAGCCCCAGCCACTATGGTCAATGCTCAGGGCTTCTGGGAGCTGAAGTCCAAAAACATCTGGGGACCCACAGGTTGAGAACCACTGATGTATATGTACACAAATGAAAGCACCTGGTCACAAATGGTAAAATGAATTAATAAAAATATATATTGGAGTTTGAACAGCATGGCAGGATGGAACTCTTCTTAATTTTTTGTCTATTTGCGAACTCCTCCTTCACACACATTTTCTCCCGTATCTTCAGTGCTTGACATTAGGGAAAGTGCGACTGGAGGCTGCTGAACTGTTGGAAGCAAAAGGCTTGCCACTCCGGAACCCCTCTGCCTTTCACTTTTTGTGGGTGGTGGATTTCCCTCTTTTCCTCCAGAAAGAAGAAAGCCCTGTGGAATTTGAGTCTGCTCACCATCCTTTCACTGCCCCTCATCCCTCTGATGAACATCTTCTCTACACAGAGCCTGCAAAGGTGACTTTGTCCCTTTATTTTCTACTATAATTTTGTTTGTATAAACTAGGCAGAGATAGAGGAGGAGAAGAAAGACAAAGCAGCTCATGATGGAGTGTTGTTCTTGTATGTCTTCAAGTAATTTCTGACTTATAGTAACCCTAAGACAAACCAATCGTGAGGTTTTCTTGGCACAAATTATTCAGAGGGGGTTTGTTGTTGCCTCCCCCTGAGGCTGAGAGAGTATGACTTGTCACCCATATGTTTCCATGGCCAAGTGAGGATTCAAACCCTGGTGCCCCAGTCCAGCACTGGGACAAACCACTGAGCCTGTTTTGCCTGTGGCAATATCTCATGGTGTTAGGATCTCTCTCATTTTCAGCAGTCAAGAATGAACCAGTGTGGTATTTGCTACAGGCATAGTATCACCCCCAATCCCCTGATTCTATCATATTGCCACTGTAATGTGGGACCAAGTAGAACCCTGTAGAATCCCATCACTGTGCTCCCAAGGGTGAAACAATAATCCACCGGCAGCAGCTCCATCCTGTAGAGTCTACCAAACAAGACAGGAACAGGACCACTACTGCTGAAAAGAGGAAGGCAGGTGAAAAAATTCAGATGCTTCCAAAAAAGATGCAATTTGTACACACAAGTGTGTTGAAGGATGATAGAGAGGTGGCAGTCATGTATTGATGTTTGTATGGGTTTTATTTTTATTAGCTGTGCACTTAATCACAATGGAGCACTAGTTCCAATGGATAAATTAAGCATGCGCTTGCGTATCTCCATATTATAATTCGATAGGACTTTGTTTATATTTTTATCTAACTTTAGTGAGTGTGGTTTTGCTTCATCCTTGAATTTAAGAGTTGTGATAAATTTAATTATGATGGCAGCAATGGGGAAACATGAAAAACATCATTCTGGGCCTTTTGGTCCTTAGTTCCTCCATCTGTTTTGTCTCTACATATGTAAGATGTCCTGCTCCCACTACTATCAGTAGGGCTCATATGAGACATATTCTTTGAAATCCAGGTGCACAAAGTGATGACACAGTCCCTTTCTTTTATCCCTAGGTCCGTGGTCAACACTATGATCTAGTTCTAAATGGCAGTGAGATTGGAGGTGGCTCCATTCGAATTCACAATGCAAAACAGCAACGTTTCATTCTTGAGAAGGTGCTGAAGGTAATGGCATGCTTTTATCAACCCAGTAAGTTACATTCTTGGGTGCTCTCCAGTGGGCTTACTAATGTTACATGTCAGTGGGCCATCACCTTTCACAAGTATGCAGTTGTTTTATATTCTGGGCTGTTACAGGGTGGTAGTTATTAACATTACACTTCTCTTTTAGGAGGACACTGAACTGCTTACGCATCTTCTTGAAGCTCTAGATTGTGGAGCACCCCCTCATGGAGGAATTGCATTAGGTCAGTATCTGCTCTTTTACTTGACACTCAGTTGATTGAGCTGTTTCTTGTATTTTGACACCGACTTTACTTTTTTAAAAACAACCTTCCATAAACCCAAGTTCCAACTATTTTCATATGAGAGTGAGATCCTGGGTTCATAAAACAGTAAATGGAGCAAAAGGAACATCTAATTCAGCCTCTGGAGTTGGAGAGCAAGTCCTCATTTATTACAAGTGAAGGTACTTAATATGTGCTGTGCATGCCTTTTGGGAAACAGTAACACTGTCTCCTTTGTGCAGATGCAATCTCCAAGTCATCTGCCCTTAGAATAGATCACTTAAGTGAGATCACAGCTGGCAAGGAAATGCTCATAAGGAAAAATGGCTAGCAAACAGACTGCTCCAATTTCACCTACAGGCAGCAAAGCCACAGATGAACAAACCCAAAGTTTCACTGAATAGTTAACCTGACCTCTGAGTGGGGCAGCTGTTTCTCAGTCATGACTATGGTGAGCGCTCAAACCCTGACTAGTGAAGTCTACCTACTGAGCATCCTTGAAGGAAATGCTGTAGCTTCTTTAAAAAAAAAATAGGAGTCATCCCTGCCATCTACAAAAAGGACAAACTCTTTTAAAGAGAGGCTTCACCATTGCAGAGGATGAATAAATACAAGATGTTTATTTATCTGTCCACTGTTAGTTGAAGGCCAGTTACATTGCTCCCACAATTGTTCGAGTATTTTAAGTCTCTCACAGTCAGGCAGTACTGGCACTACCAATGTTTTCACTTCCCCTGCTTGTTGCAGTCTTCTGGCCCTGCAGAGGTTTGATAGGTATACAGGGTGATTATTACTCTCATTACTGGATTCTGATGTTCCATCAATAGAAATCCATCACTGGATCTTGCCTCAAGCAGCTAGAAAAAGAGCAGAGACCCACATGTGTCCAAGTCATACTTATCAGTGCTATTATTTCAGTCAGGATAATACAAATAAAGTCAGTATGGTGTAGTGGTTTGGGTGCTGGACTATGACGCTGGAGATCAGGATTTGATTCCCCTGCTTGGCCATGAAAACCCACTGGGTGACCTTGGGTGTGTCACACACACAGAAAACCCCATGATAGGTTCACCTTACAGTCACCTTAAGTCAGAAACAACTTGAAGGCACATGACAATGATACTAATGGAGCTGCCATTTCTTATGTGCCCAATATAGTTTGCTCGTGGGAACACATTGGTATGCTCTGTGGCCTCAGAGCCTGCTTCACACTCATTTTTTTCCCCTAACAACTGGTTAAAGTTGCATGGTTCTAATACTTAGTGCCTTTGTCTTCCAGGGCTTGACAGATTGATCTGTCTCATTGTTGGAGCTCAAAGTATTCGAGATGTTATTGCTTTCCCCAAATCCTTCAAGGGAAGAGACCTGATGAGCAATGCTCCAGATTATGTTACTCCAGAGGAACTTGAGCCATACCATATCCAGGTTACATTGCCTTTGACGCAAGCTAAGGCCAGTACTCACTAATCACAAGCACTACGTGGGCAGCACTCTGATTGGAATCATAACATGACAGATAATAGCCTACTGGATATCTGTAGCTGATGAAAAGATGGGTTTATCTTGTTTTTGACCCACTTATGCAACCTCTTTGGTTAATTGTGCCTGCTCCTACCTGCCACTCACTGGAGAAGAAATGTCTTGTATCAAAAGCACTGGGTGGATGCATAGCTGAGCATGAAGTTGCAGTCACTTGAAGAAACATGGAGTGTGTGTGTGTGTGTGTGTGTGTATTTTTCCAAGAACAGAACTGAAGTTTGCTTAACTAGGTGATCAGTATGATTTGCTCTGAAACTACCTTGTCTGTCATAAATGAAAATACTAATGAATGGGAAGGATAGCAAGCAGCATTCTGTAAATATTACAGTAAGTAAAGTGGACACTTTAGTGGAGAGCTGGGAATGTATGGTTCTCCAGATGAACTGGAACCTTCATCACCCCAAGCCAGCATAACCAGTTGTGAAACAAGTGTTGCAGTCCAAATTAATCTGTGGGGCCACAAATTCTGCATTCCTGCTTGATGACTTGATATAAATTGTGGTCTGTTGTTGCCAATGGAAATAACAGCAGGGTTTTCAACTTCATATATGGAAGAGCTTGTGACACATCAACTTTTTTAGACACGAGTAAAATACCTTTTGGATAGAAATGCCTTGTTTGAAGAAATCATGTGTGTAACTAATAATGGCCACCAGAAGCAGTGGTTTACTTCTGAGCTTCCACCAAGCAGCAGCTTGAAGTCACCACGTATCATTTCCAATTGCAATTTGTATATGGCATGTCTTGTAACAGTTCTGCCACTGGGGTGAAAATTCATCCCATGCACCCATCAGTTGCCTTTATGGGGTGTAGTGGGCCAGACGTTTGGATTAAAACTGGCTTGTTTTATGTCCACATGCTTGTATTGTCCTGTAAGCAAGAGTTCTGCTACCACCATCTTTGTTGGTGTTTGCCTTCCAACTCATTTCTGACTTATATTGTCCAAGGTTAAACTGTAACAGGGTCTTCTTGGCAAGATTTCCTCAGGGGATTTACCACTGTCTTCCTCTGAGGATAAAAATACCATGCAGTGGATTTCCACAGCTGAGTGGGGAATCTGACTAGGCCTCCTAGCCACGCTGGCTGCCACTGTTTACCAAGTACTTTTATTAGTTTATTCCTGTTTTCAACAAGCTTCAGTCACAGGCAACTGTGAATGTTCAGATGTTTCTGGCCTGTATTTCTCATGAATCCAACAGTTAGAAAATTGGGAAGATGAAGTCCAAAAACATGTGGAAGGCGAGTTACCTGCCTGTCAATTAGTTCAAATAAATTGGATAGCAAACCTACCGCACTCTGAAGCAGGTACAACTTGAAATTAATTTGCCTAAATAGCTTCACAATTTGACACTCATGTTTAAAAATTTGCGTCAGATACAGAAATTTGAGAAGATTTAAGACCTGCAAAGAATGGTGTGGCCACCTCAAAAGATGACTAGAAGCAGCAAATTTGAACCAGACTCCTCAGATCACTTGGTGCTCTCTGATTCTGGGTAGTTCAAGTGCCATTTAAGTATGAACAAGCATCTGCTGGCGTTTTTGTTGCTGCATGTTTCCTTAACTTATCCTGAGTGATTATCAAGGAGGAACACTGAATAGGAGTGATGGCTCCTAGTGTAAAGAATTTTTTTTCCATGATAGTAAAGAGGCACTGGACCTTGGCAGTCTCCTATTGGAGATTAGCATGTCTGTCCATCCCTTTAAGGGATAGGCTAGCTGAAAAGGAGGGAATGTCCATATTTTTCATGATTATTGCTTTGTCCTACCCACTGCTGACCTGATCTGATCTACAGTCAGTCCCTCCCACTGCATGCTTTAAGTTCCTACACTGGAGAGTGTGTGTGAACTCAAGAGGCAGGAATCGGTTAAAACCCTTTAGGATAAAGGCATGTTTTTATCCAGGCGGCACATGTCTTTCCTTCAGATGTTTTGACGACACATACAAAAATGAGGTGTAGACCTGGAGTTTCCTGGAAGACAGGTTTACCTCTGCGGTGTGGATGGACCCATATCAGAGCAGCTTCAATTTAGGGTGCCCATCTAGTGTGGTTTGCTTATTGAAATATGAATCTGGAGATCAAGGTTCAATTCCCTCTTTCGTTACAAAAACCCACTTGGTGACTCTAGACTCATCACACTTTCAGCCCCAGAAAACTCCATGACGTCACCATAAACCGGAAATGACTTGCAAGCATACAACATTGAATGAGGGACCACCAAGAGACCTGTTCAGGTGTTGCAAACTCAGCTGTGTGGCTTTGCACAGTGTGACAACCACACTGTAGGTCAATTCACCTACAGTGCGCCATCAAGTCATTTCTGACTTATGGTAACCCAGTCACAGGGTTTTCTGGGGCCAAGTGTGTGTGATGAGTCCAAGGTCATCCAGTGGGTTTCCATGGCCAAGCTGGGAATCAGACCCTGGTCTCCAGCATTGTAGTCCAACATTCAAACAACTGCCCCATGCTGGCCTTTTTTTCTCCATACACATCTATTATCATTAATATCATTCCATCTATCTTCTGGAGATGTTGCCAAACGTGCCCCACTGCAGACTTGCATGCTTTTACACTAACAATCCAGAGACATAGAGTAGGCCAGGACTTTCCAAATGGTATGCTGTGACACATTAGTGTGTCACCTACAATCTTAGAAATGTATGTTATTTATAGATCATACATTTTTAAAAACATATGAAAGGTTTTCATGAGATATGTTGTGCCCTCATACATTTTAGTACAATTTATGTACATGTGTCTCTTATAAAAGGTTAGCTTAAACTCCAGTTTGCTAGTGAAACTGAAATTAGTGTCTTGAAATGGTGCATGTCTAAAGTATGTCACCAACATGAAAAATTCGGAAAGCTCTGGATTCAGCTGTGACACCTAAGCATTACCTTAAAACGCCTTCGAAGAACACCACATGGTGCTTCCGGAGAGTATCAAGATTCCACAGATTTTTAGTATACATATCAGATGGGAGGGGATTCCCCATGTTACAAGCTGTTTCTGTAAGCACAGCAACAACTTGGAATACAGCTTGATTTTAATTTGCTTCCACCTCTTTCCATCAAAACCACTGCAGCCAATAGCAACTTTTTCAATTTTAAAGGAACCGGAGGTTTAATTTTTTCTTTACCAATACAATGCCTACTGCATTGTCTTTCTTTAATAATTACCACAAAGAATTCCATCACAGAAGTTTAACCTTGTGTGGGCTATTTCCCCCCCATGCCACAATACCCTCATCCAGGGGGTATTTTGCCCTTTCCGGAATCTACTGAATAATTAACTTACATTTAAGTCATTACTATTAGTTTCAGTATGCTTTATTTTCCATGCTGTGATCATACTAATGCAACTATTTGCTGTATAGCACAGCACACTGTTTCATTTGACTCAAACTATCCAACAGCATCAACATCTTTATTACAAGCACTCCCTTATTCGAAGAGCCAGTAAATAGAAAGCAAGACTTGTAGAACCATTCTGTTTTCCTGGATGTCACATCATGTATGATTCCATCCAGTTCATCTTCCCATAATCTTCCTGACAGGGCTATAACTGAATGCTAGGATGGGAGAAAAAAAAATATTTAGCCAGGGCGCCTTGTTTAGAAACACACACATTTTCTAAGATGAATAGATCAGACTTTTAATCTTCCATCATATAGTCAGAGAGAGAGTTCAAGGTTAGGTTATCATCATTAATCTATTCCTACAAAGACAAATTAAAATGTCATATATGGAAGAAATACTTACCCTTCAAAGTCAGCTGCTGCCACTTCAAGCTTTAACAGCCTATGAGTTGAGAATGGCATTAACGAACAGCAGTAATTTGGTGCACTGTATATTTGGAAGGATTTGTTATATAGTACTGTTTCTCAGTCATTTCCACAAGGTTTGTGTAAGCCAGCACAATTTTCACTGTCCAAATTCATACATCAAATACAAGTTGGTTACCTTCCAGATCTTTACACACGCCAGCTCCCATCAGCTCAAGCCAGCATGGGCAATGGCCAGGAATGATGGAAAATGCAGTTCAATATTTGAAGGGCCACACTGATTTACCATTGGATTTGTCCAAACCTATTCAATTTCACACTGTTGTCCTTTCAAGTTTCAATTAAGTAGGAAACATTTTGCTAGAAGTGTACAGGATTAGTCAGTACACCTATTTTCAAAATACAGCAGAGTCCCGGTTATCCGACCTTCCGGATTAACTGACGTCGCAGCTGCCTGGGGGTGCGGGTGTAGGCATTTCTGCACCCCCCAGACACGCCCCCAAAATGGTGGCCACCACAGGCCTCCGGCTAATCCGACATTTCGGTTATCCGACCCTCCGCCCGCCCGCTTAAGTCGGATAACTGAGACTCTACTGTATCTGAACAAGATTTTACAGAAACAGCCAAGCAGCAGTCTTCAAGAGTGGATTATTTCCATATTCTTCACTTATTTAGGAAGAAAGTTCTAAGATGTCCAGTAAACATGTATTTTGCCTTAGAGTAGAAGTGAAAACCATATGCCCTACATATTGCAAGTGCCCCCCTCCAGCACCTCAAACTTTTATTTAAAAGGGAATTTCACCCTCTGGGGACAGGGAAACAATCTCAGAGCTTATATGAGGCATGGAGCAGCAAAAACATGGGAGAACTGCCACTAGCAGATGCAAGAGGCCTTTTAAATCAAAAGGGAGACTTGTACATCTCCAGATATCTGGAAACTGCTCAACTCCTGCCTTCAGATATATTAGGTAATATACATTAGGTAACAGCTGCACATACAACTATAAAGCCAGATACATCAGATAGGAGCGAAAGACAGATCACCACCATTCCATCTGCTGAACTATGTGATCATCATTGTATCTGCTTTGATTCTTACAACTGTAACCATTTTAAAGCTCTCTGATTAGGAAAATAGCTAGTTGAAGAATGGTTCCTATGTATCTCCAAAACTACTTAGTATGCAATTCCCAGCTTTGAAAAATGAAAACAAAATCAACTTTTAACATCTCAAATGCAAGCATGCTGCACGTACCTCACAGCCTCACCAAATATTTCCAATGATTTGTCTGCTTAATCTGTAATGAAGTAACAAATGTATAAATGACCTTTGAGAGAAAGAGGTACATTATAAGGCAGCATCTCTTTTGTACTGTTTCAGTGTAATTTTTTCTTCATTAACTTTCAGAGAGATTCCCATTGTACTATATATCATCAGTAACAGTACACCAACTACAATACACATTTTTATATATTGCATGTGCAAAGTCTGACATCTTAGCCAATAAATACAACCGTTCTACTGTTGTGCAGCGTTTTGAGTGTAAACCACTTTGATAATATTTATATAGAAGGGTGGGGAAGAAATGTCAGAAAAAGTGGGCCTAGTAATATTTCACAGGGTGCCAAATGTTACCTCCACATCCATCATTAGCTTTTGCGGACTCCAGTCCACTTCATCAGATGCAGTCTCCAAACTACAGAATTCCTTTGCTTCTTTTTATGCTGAAGCAGATTAACATGGGTAAGTAGTTGTATTTACATTCTGGGAAACAACTGTCAGGTACAAACTTCCTTTACATCACTGGGGAAGAGACAGGCTCAGAGAAGAAGCAGCCCTTGACACCACCCTAGGAAGTGGCCTGCTTTATTTGTAGATCCACTCACCAGTAGTCTGCAAGGTTAAAAACTGTCTGTCTGCCAGCAGTTTCCACTCCAACTAAGCAAGGGGCCCTAGTTAATGGTTTAATATACCATCAGATCTAAAAGTGAAATTGCTTTTCTGGACGCATGACAGCTATCTTCTGACTGGATATGTACATAAAGGCCTATTTGCCCTGTATATTCCCATTTTGCTGCTAATTAGAGTTAATAATGGTTTTAAGTCAGTCATGATAAAATGACATACCCTTGCACAAACTGACAGTGACATTTCTCTGGGGTGTTCTCTTGGGGTGTTAACAGCTACAGGCCTCATTTTTAACACCAAAGCCTCAGTGCAATGTTTTCAGAAACCTCTTCTGTCCACTACTCTTAAAACATCATTGGCTTTTTCCTTTAACATGGGCTGACTTATTTTTGGAGGTATATTTTATAACAAAAAGGATGGGACTACTCTATCTACTGGCAGTACAGTTCACTTTAGCTGTCATCAGCTCCACAGAATCTCCTTGAAGCTGAGGACACCAAGAATGCAACCTATTTTCTACTATTACTTCAATATTTAATATGCTTCTTTTGTGAAGCAAGTCCACAAAGGCAACAACAAACAAAATACCACTGGTCTATAGTCTCTCCCTGAAGTGGCACAGAAAATATGTAGAAAATCCCATCTATAGGGTAAAGTTGGGATTGCATATCTTACTAACCTCTCAACAAAGGAATTAACGTGGGAGAGCCATTGCCTATTAATAATTTAAAGAGAGAAAACATGTTATAAACGTGCAACACAGGTTCTTTTTTCATTGATTCAGCAACAAGTGGCTCAAACAGCATAAGCACTGATTCGCCAGGAATGGACAGGCAATATATTTCTGACAGAGAACTAGCTGAAGTGAAAAAACATGTTAGCTAGAGTTAAAGCTGATACAGAGGAATCACAAACATCTGTTGCCTTCCCTTAAGTTGGTATTACAGAATTTATCACACTCCAACATACTTCCATAAATTCAAGTGATGAGCCTAGAAAGCAAATCACTATTTGCTGTCTAAACTTTAGTAACTAAGCAATGTAACCTCAGTAAATGAACGGAACTGTTTTGATTTCATAAGCATTCATATGGCGGAATTTAATTTCATCATTGGTTACAAACTATGTTATAACTAGCTTTGAACAAGTCAACCCGAGGGAACAGAAATTAAAAACAGGATCTTACCCTGGTTGGTAGTTTCACAGTGAGAACCTAAGTAAAAATTAAAGACTTAGTTTCCAATTTCTATGAATATATGGAAACAAGAATTTAACGGTATAAAAAATCTAAACCTATATAGGGTTCTCAGTATAATTAGTCCACATTGGATTTCAGGTCAGACATTTAATCATCATTTTAAACCCTGTTGGTTTTATTCTGTGGTTCCATAGAATGCTTTTTCAATTCTTTAGTGTTTAGCAATTTCAAGTTATAGATACAGTCTTTCTAGGACAGAACTGATAGGTGTCTAGGCAAAAGCAGATCTGCAAGCTAAAAAACTTGAAAAATAACCCAAAGAATACTACAGTCAAAAAATATGAATACACTGTCACACAGCTAGACAGATAACACCTCCCATTTCTTCATGCCAGATCAGACAAACATCTATGCACTGCTTCTCCATTCTCAGTGTAGTCTTAAGTCTAAAGCTGAAGCTGACGTTTATCTTGTACATAAGCAACTGATTTGATTAAAATCTTGTTGGCAGGTACACCTGGGAATTCCTGGCCACCCACCCTAATCTACATAAACTGATTCTTTCAGAATGTCACTTCTGCTCCATGCATTTCACTGAGGTAGATTCTAATGGACTTACCATTAAGAATAGTTCTGAATATGCAAACAGCTTTTCAAAGTTGATTCCAGTCCTGGAAAAAAAGGAAGGTGTTAAGGAGAGCCTAGGGAAAAACAAGCTGTAAGACAGGTGAAAATGCAAGCATATCTTACAGTCAGGTAGAGCTAATTAAAACCTCCATTATTTAAGTCAGTTCTATTGGCTTCTCATCACACCAGCTGCTTGCATTAAACACTAAGTAAAGATTGAAGAAATGTTACTGCACATTTTCAGAATCATTTTCAGGTAGAACAAGCCACTGCAATGCAGGCTCAAAACAGAACCAGAATGCCTTCTTCAGTTTTCTGACGCCTGGGCTTCTCCTATAGGAGGCTGTGTTGTTTGCACGTTTCTGTTCATAGCTGTGAATTAAAGGACCCCATATTTCAGAAAGAAATGGCCAAAAATGAATCAGGAATAGTCCCACAACCTTTCCTAGAAACTTTCACTACTTTGCTTAGTATGGTAGCTTGAACTGAATTCCTATTAACTAACCTTCTTGTAACTTAAACTCATTCTTCTCTGCTTCATGGTTTATCCATCCAAATTCCAACCTGTCAGCCTAATTGAGTTACGAAGACCTGTCGAAGAGACGATACTGCTGTTAGTACCATGCAGTTCCAGTTTAAAAAAAAGACTACAGTGATCCACTGTATCAGTCGATTCATCATCCTCACTGGGATCAGTGACCTGATTCAGCATCATGTACAGCAGACTGACCAGCCCCTTTAATAATACCGTATTTCCCAGTACCAGTCTACCCCAAGTAAAAAAGAAAAACTAACTAAAATTTTAGAGAAGGACCACACTCTTGATAGAAAAGTTAAATTAAGGAGGAATCCTCAAACTTGGAGGTACAGGACAATTCACAGCCCCCATGTATTTCCTTAGCAATCTTTTGCCAAAAACATCAAGATGGATAGGTGCAGGTGAATGAAAAGGATTTTTCTACTCAGTTGACACTTCAATTATAGAAAGGTAGATGAAGAGCACATGAAGGTGACAGGACTTTAACACTCACCATGTTTATTAGGACATTTTCTAGTTTTCCAAGTAAGTCCAATTCAGTTAATAGAAGCAGCTGCGCACATCTAATACAAGCTCCCTTCTAACATTTTCACATACAACTTTTTTTATAACATGTTTTGGTCATCCAGAGTGAACCTGTACTACCTGCTGATAGACATCTTGGAATCTGTGGCACAGCAGCAGTTCAGTCATATTACACAACAGTTCCGTTGTAAAAGGAAGATCTGTCAGAAGAATATAATGCATTTATTAAATTTCTTATAACTGCAACAGTGCACATGCTTGCAAAATAGACTCCACTTAAATATTAGAAAGACTCTTCTGAGAGCAAGAGCTAAAAAGAACAGAATGCTTTGAAGGGAGGCCAATCTCCTTCACTGGAGGTCTTTACACAAGTTAGACAGTTGTCTCTCAGGAGTACTTTAGCTGTGTATCTGCCCATGAATGTCACAGGCATACTATAAAATAAAAATACACCAGTATCAGGCAATCACAAAAAGGCTCTCTATGTTGATCTGACAGCAGACAAACTGAAACTGCAAAAAGGATGCATCAGATAGGAGCGAAAGACATCAGCATTCATCACAGATTATCTGCTGAACTATGTTGTCATCACACACATCCTTTATCAGCAATGGGCTGAGAAATATAAAGCTGTATCTGATGGTGCTAGATATATAATACTGTTCACTTTAATCTTGGATCCACAACTGCAGGAAAGTCTGTTTCAGTGAAGACTTTATGCAGTAAATTTATAAAACTCACTAACTCGTCTAGATAGTCCATCCCATACTTTTAGAATTTATGCTCACTAATCAGTATTTTGGAAGTCTTACCAGCACAACTCCATTCTGGAAGCACTAATCCCCTGTCAAAACCTGAAGAAAAAAGAGTCTTATAAAATCTGTTCAAAGGCAATTAGAAAGAAGATCCCTTTTAAAAACATTTATTGTGCCTCAGTTTAAAACAACGGTGGTTAAGTATTCTCATCATTCCCTTGATCAAGAGTAGCAAATAAATGTCATCATTGCAGCACAACATAAGCTATTGGTTAATCAGGAACAGGCAGACTTTAGGCTTGCAGGATCTACCTTTCTGCTAGAACCTCAAAATCCACCAACCAAAGCCTGGTGGAAAAGACATAAACTTTAACATTTTCTGAGATCAGGAATTTGTTTTGAGCAAGAAAATAAGTTCACTCCTTCCACTTAACTTCAGTTTATCCCAAGTACTGCAAGTGACCCAGAAAGCTGTAAGTAAATCCAGATGTACCTTCTGCCCACTCTTAATTTCAAGCAAGCTATATGGTATTTTGAAAGATGCTAAAAAAGGAAAGAAAAAATACCTTTATTAACAGTGCAGTCTTGACCTTCTGATCCTGTAAAGATAACAACTGTTAGAGAGCAGGAACTATTTCAAACAAAGAAGTACTTTGCAACAAAAAATGTTTTGAACGGAAATCCAAGGGAGTCTCAGCAACACCACATTCCAGAGTGACATCAGAACAACTACATAACCACAGGAGAAGATTTCAATTTAGGGTTTCTGCATATTAGTTTCATTCTAAATTGCAACATGAGAATAAAAGCATTGTGTACAGTTCTGTAACATTGTTCTGTAACATTACAGAACTGTAACATTACAGAACTGTCCAATTCACTTTAAAGATGCAACACTTCAGGACAACACAACAGTTTGAGAAAGCCACTGTAATCCTTGACAGTCATCAAGTTCAGCTAGGACCCTCACCAACTTTCAATTAAATAAACAATTTTATTTCATTAACTTCTACAGGCAGCTCTCACTTCTGCCTAAGAACATTTAATTATTGCTTTTCCTGTGTGAACCAGGAAATTACTCTTAGGAAGAGAGGATTTTTTCCCTATACCTTCATGTTTGCTTTTCCTTCAAAAAAGGAAAGAGTCTACCTGTTTGCCAGCTGAACAAGAACTGACCAATCACAAACTGCCCCTCTGTATCCATTCTTTTTCACTATCACTCCTAATAAGTTTTTTCCCATCTGATTCAATACTCCTTTTCTGTTGATCATGCTGTTCTCACTAAGCTGTGGCATTCCCCAAGACATCTTTTATAAAAAATTATTTGCATTTCTGAAAACCTTGAATTCCAAACCTCCTATGTGTGCATGATGCCATTTTAGCATTTATACTTGTTCCTTTACTTCACAGAAGAAATACTCAGCCTCATTTAAGATTTGCTACTGTACAAAATCACAGGGTGTTCATGAAATACCTCTACTTGAAGACAGCCTTCATTAATTTCACATGATAAACTCTATTTGCAGACAGGAGAAAACAAAACTGAGAATACTCAATCTCCCCTAGACACATGGCATGCCCACAATTCTGCATGTATGTAATTTTTAAGTTGCCTAGAATTTGATGGGGTTTTCTTGGGCAATACTTACTTTACTACACTACAAATTATCTCTCCTCTTTTGCTGAGTACAAAAATGATTAGCTGATACTAAGGCTATGAGCTATAGTAGGATTTCCTCAAGGTTTTTTCTTCCAAAGACTAACAAGGATCAAGGATCCTCCTTCCAAAAAAAGTTCGCTATACTGGGAGAGAATTAACATTAAAAAGCAATCTGGTAGTAAAACTTAACCAAAGTTCTTTTACCACTGATAAAGCACATCATTACTGTATTCAAAAGGAACTCAACATTATTAGTTTCATCAGTTAGAACAAGCCACCATCTTATACCTTACACTCCTAGTTTTAGAACTGTAGTTAACTCACTCTAAGCTTGAACAAGGTGGGAGTGTTCAAGTCACTCATAAGCCACCTAATAAACACCCAAGCCCTCGACCTGCTCAGAGATGTTGGTATTCATCATATTCTCAGATGTCCCTACCAACATCATTTATCATCACCTGCAGGTACAGACAAGGCAAGCTTATCTCAAATAGGAATGATGTCACATTGTGAGGTTCTCTCTGGATATAAGATCCTTTAGCTAAACCTTAGTTTAACAAAAATTTTACTAGCAGCTTTTGAGAGTCTGCAATAATTTAAGTTTTTGCTACAAAAGCCCGTATACTTTTACATTAATATGACATTTCTGTATGCACCTGAAATGTAGCACATCACCTAAATTCTAAACTATTCCTAATTTCCCTTGCTAATTCAACGACAAATGCAAGGCCCTATTAAAGCTTATTCTTCAAGACTAAAAACAAATCTTAGGCTACAGCTACTTAAGGGAGCCTGAAACAAAATCCAGGCAATCCTAGACAACCCCTCATACTGCTGGTCGCTAGAGCAATCGTCTCCCTTTCTTAGTTAAATATTAACGCTTACACTTCGTCAAAGCGACTGCTACTCCTTTAAATGTGCCTTATCGCTACAAACCAAGAACTCTGTGCAGCCCTGTAAATATGAAGACACACTTTTTCTTCAGTTTGATGAAAATCTCAAACTGCAGATTCTCCATATTTGCCCCCACTTGCGTACTGTAACAGCGTCGATTTCTGGTCTGTTTCAGTTCTCCTGTAAACAGACGAATACCGACGCTTCTCAGGACGCTAAATCACTAAAAGGACCGGTCGTCTTCTCCTTCCCCCTCCAAGGCATGAAGCCTGTCTCAGGATACACAGTGAAGCTCAGTTCCTTGAGCGCCATCGACACGCCAGGCCTAAGCGTTCAACAGAGAGAACGAGGCCTACTAACATCCACTTCCATCCTTCCGCCCTCAGAGTCATCCACGACGAACAACACATCTTGCAGTCCCTACGTGGTGCAAAAAAAACGACCAGTAGAGTTTTACTCAGAAAAGCACTACAACGGCTTAATCTCACAACTCACCATTACTACAGCACCACGCAAACAACAACAGGAACAGCAGAAAAAGAAAGAAGCGGGTGGAGCCCTTCGGCTTATATAGCTACGCTAGGGCCCTTGCGTAACGTGATGACGCAACGCGCTACTGCATACCCTTGCACTGCCTTCCCTCCCCCAGGGAAAAATGGTTCCCGCCCACAAACGCTGCCCTCTTCGCCCCTCCCAAAGGCCCTGGCGGCCAGGCTCCCGCTTGCCCGGCCCGGCCCTGCCCGCGGTGGGCTCATTCCTGGGGGTGGGGCTACCTGACGCAAAAAAAATACCGCTTGGCAGGGGCAGGGGAAAAGCTAGTCAATCAAGGAAGAAAGGGGGACAGGATGTTCTTCCGGGGCGTGGCTGTTCTGGGGGTTTCGCTTCCGGAAGGGAGTTCGGGCTCGTCCCACCCCCCCCCTGGAGGTACGTAGACGGTGAATTTCGGTCCCCTCGGGAAAGGGAAGAAGGTTTAGAGAGCTGTTTCTCTCGTTGCTGTCTCCTCCTCTCATCCGTAAACCCGAGGAGAGCCGTCCTTGGAGTAGCTCGGAGCACCCGAAAATTGAGAGGGGTGGCTTTTCCTTGGCCCCCAGTTTCTAGCCTCGTCCCCCCACGCTTAGCCACAGAGTTCGCCCCTCGTAGGTGTATAACAATGTCTCTGTGAACGGTGCAGCGCAAAAGGCAGCGTTTGCCTCCGATACGTACCCGCCAAGGGAGGGCTGTCAGTTTTATTCCTGTCCGGATCTCACACACCCCACCCAAGTGCCTTCATATTCCTTCCTTAGTTTAGTTAGCCACGGCCTTCGTGTTTTCTCCGTGCAGAGTGCTGACACACTGCTCCAGCGTACTCAGGTTTTTTTTACTGTCCGGGGCTATGGAAGGAGGTGTGTGCGGGAGAGCATATGTATGCCACCGAATGCCGTTGCTGAGGGGCCGCGGCAAGCGGGGGGCTGTTGCCCGCCTGTCTTGGCGATCAGCTTCCTGGAGAGACCTGGCTGACCACTTTTGCGAACAGTGCTGAACTAGTTGGACCTTTGATCTGACCCAGCTGGGTTCCTTTTAGTACTGGGGTGTTAACTGACAATGTATTTTGAATTGGAGCAAAGTAATGGTGGCCGTGATTCAGGGTTCCTCCCAGTTTATCTGGTATCTGTGCTATTATTCAGTTCCATATCTTCTGGATTTTTCAGTTCACCTTGTAATGATTTTATGCTGCTATGAATTTTGGAAGCCAAAAGTCTATATCCGTTTGCTAAACTCTGTCAGAATTACACAGTTCTTCCTCAGGTCCACCAGGCCAGGATATCAAGTGGGTATCTTGATTTCCCCATAAAACTCGTGCGGTTACTGTAAGGTTATTGTAGCCTGTCAGTCTAAGCTACCTCCCTGGATTGTTGTGAGAATAAAAGCATATGAGTCTGGAGTGGGGCATGTTTGACATTTTTGACAGCATCTACAGTCGATAAATAAAATGACATTACAATTAAAATAGACACTTATAGGAAAAAAATGAGAGCCAGCATGATGTAGTGGTCTGAGCATTGGACTACAATACTGGAGACCAGGGTCTGATTCCCTACTAAGCCATGGAAACCCACTGGGTGGTCTTGGGCACATCACATACAGCCCCAGAAAACTCTATGATAGGCTTGCGTTTGGGTTACCATAAGTCTGAAATGACTTGAAGGCACACAACAGTAACAATGGGGAAAACCATGGTTGTTTTACAGGGACTGATGCTGTCCAGTGGTCCTTTAGAAAGTCTCACATAGACTGCAAAGCTGTATATGTTGACCTGAGAGCAAGGACTATTAAAGTCAGTAGGGTACCTTTAAATATGGGCTATTACTCAACAAAGTTGGACTCTCACAGAATAAACCAACAATAAGATTCTAAATACTGGACCACTACAATAAGTTAAGGAAAGTCTTGCTACTTTTTCTGTGTCATGAGCAGTCATATGGATATATTCTGTCAAGTAAGTTCAATCAAATTTAAACTCACTCCTTAGAACATATAAGAGGAGTTGCATTAGCCTTGTTTTGTTTGTATACACAGGGTAGGAAGGTGCAAATTGGTGGCAATCAAAAGGTGAGTTGGTGGCTATGAGAACACTGGACTTTGTTCTTCTCATCCATTTGGGGAAAGAAAAAGCTGGAGTTGTGATCCCATGTGTCTTGCGAAATTTTTTTTGAGAGGGATGAAGGCCATCATCTCTTCCTTGCCATCTCTTGAAGTGTTGAGATGAGCCCTTTCTTTCTCACCCTTTTCAAACTCAGTGAATTTGGTGTTGAAGTGGGGCTTCTCTTGACCACATGATATCAAGTATATAACTGTATTCCTCCCGCACCCCACAAACTCCATGTACCTCCTATACTTTTCTTCTTCCACTTCCATTCACCCCACACTTGGTAGATTGGCATGTATTTTCTTTGTCAAAGACCAGTCTAGCATTTCTTCAACAGAACAATGGTGAATAAGTTGAGGTGATAGCACTACAGTCCAACTTTATTGTCATCTTTCCTCTTCTTCTCCTGTGAGCAAGATGCTTTTCATAATTTCTTGTTTCTTCTCACCTCTTTCCCTGCTCTGATCTGTCCTGATGTCACAGTACAGTAAAAGAAGTAAAGTCAGATAAGTTGAAGAAACCTGAAACTGGCTGAGGGAGTGCACTTGCAGAAAGAAGGTTCTCAGTAGCAGTGTCACTCTGTTGCTGGCTGGACAAGGCGGAAAGACACATGGATGCCCAGGGGAGGCATGAAAAGAAATACTATTTGAGTGTGTGTGGCTGGTGGGAAAAACTTCTGTCTGCCCAGAAACTTTATGATCTTAAAAATAGGTGGGTCTTGATGTTTTGCAGTTCTTCCATGTGTAAGGAGCTATGTCTGCCAGTGGAACTGGAGCATGGGTACTAGAATAGATGATGGAAAGGGGGAACATGCTCGACATAATATGTTGTGGAGTTTTTTTTGTTGTTTCATATCTTATTTTGCTAATTATAAAGATCAGTGCATGCTTCTATGTATTGGAGATCGTAATTTGTTTTAGGAATTATAAATGGAAAAATGATGTTGTTGGTATGTGCTTTCAAATGATTTCTGACTTTATGTCAACCCTAAGGTGAACCTATCACGGGGTTTTCTGGGGCTGAGAGTGTGTGATGCACCCAAGGTCACCCAGTCAGTTTCCATTTGGGGAACTGAACCCTTGTCTGCAGGGTAGTCCAGTGTTCAGGCCACTACCCCATGCTGGCTCTCTAATGGACAAGTACTTAACCTAGAACTACCATTGCCTCCTGTGTTGATTACTACTAAGCATTTGGGGCTTTTTCTCGATACAGTGTTATTATGTCCCAGTGATGTTGGGTATCTTTTTTCTGTTTGACCTGCATTTCTCCTTTTTCATATGGTAAATCTGTGCTTTCTTGAAAGGAGCTTGCAGGGGTAGCCTTACTCACTAAGTGATCAGTTGATTTCTCCTCTAACCATAATTCAGAAGAGTTGTGCAAATTTATTTAAGAGGAACCTAAAATAATATGATCAAAATTCACCTTTTTTTCATTGTATACCTACTGACAGACCTGTCCCCTAATTAACTTGAGGAAATATAAAGCAGTGAATTAAAGTAAAATACAATAAATGGATCATCTTTTTAAAATGGAGCAATGCAATGCTAAAAATTTGCCAGTTACCTTTAATTCTGAAGTGATCTCAAGATGCAGGCTCCTGCATTATCACCTCTGTTCCTAATATTAAGGTTGCATAACTTGTAACTTGTCTTGTTGATCTTCACTTATAAGGGCTGAGACACAAAAGTATATCATGTACCAGCCTGGGATGGATAACACCACCGTCTTTTTCTTTCCAAATGGAAGGAACAAGATTGAAAGCATAGGTGAAAGAGGATTGGTATTACCAGGTGCAAAGCAGGACAGAACGTATTTGACTTTAATAATTGAACAGAAGAAATAATTTAAACAAGTGCAGTTCTTCTAGCCATTTTATGATAAACCAAACCTGCCAAACTCCCTTCTCTCCATTGATTCACAAAAGAAGGAAGAATAAAAAGACAAACATAAGCAGAAAAAAAAAGTATATCTCTTGGGAATTTCAGATAGACTCTGGAGCACCTGATCCACAACATAGTACATTGTTAGCATAAAGCAGGAGCAAGGATGGTGCATGCTGGAAAACACGGCAGATTTTTCTATGACATAGGAAAAGCAAGCTGAAGAGTTTCTCTGTATTGTTAAGGAGGATGTGTGCTATTGCAGTTGCTTTCTTGTGCTGCTTGTGGCCTTAACCTAGTTTCAAAGCTTGGAACACACTTGAACATCAAAGGGAAATATACCACTTTTTATTTTTGAAGTATCTTTAGGGTATGTTATGAAAGGAGGAAATGGCACAAAATTATCTTGGAATGTACACAAATGTAGAATTTGAATGCCCACTCTGAAAAATCTTTACATAGTAGAGCTGGGGAGACTGTTGTTCCCATTCTCCTCCCGGAGGACATTATGACACCAACAGATAATAGCTTCCACTGCCATTAATTGCTAGAAGAGTGGACTGAAAATCTGCATAGATCAGGAAATAATATTATCTCTGTTAATTAGCTAGTGTGTGGCTTACAATGTGTGGCTGCAGTTTGTTGGCCAGCTGCAGTACTGTTAGGCTAGTCTGTGTTATTGGTTGGCTACTACAGTGGTCAGCCATTGCAGATAATTTTCTGTGTTTTTTAGTGCTACTTATCATCCACTCAGATGTTTTAGCAGGTGCTGTTTGTTAGGAGTTGGAGCATGTTCTAGACTTACTGGGCAAGATTTGTTCTTGTGTACATAGCATGCTATTAGCAAAGCCTGAGCAGGAGATGGTATTGGTGTAGTGCCCATAGAGAATTAAACAGAAAGTGTTGATTAACTGATAAATAAATGTGTTGAAGAAGAAAATATACTGAGGAACAAAATTAAAACTACAGCTTGTATAGTAACTATGTAATTGTTAAAATGAACTCGAGAGAGTGAAAATTTAAAATACAAACTTTTAGATGGTCAGTGTTCTATCTGAATCTGGTATAATACATAAATACCAGTCTTGATTGCTTTATAACAACTATATAGTTGTTCTAAGTAACTGAATTTAGCATCCGATTCTCTAAAGGAGACTCGCATCTTATCTGAAAATGCATAGTTTTTTGCTTGAAAAACAACTGATTTTGGACCCTCATTATCTTTCTCATGTAGTTTGAGAAGCAAACTCAAAAGAGAAATCTTTCTAAAGCTAGCTGTCTTAATCTTTTCTTCTATTAGGGCTGCTCCGCCCACAACTGGAACCATCATGGAGAAAAGTGGGAATATTCAGTTAGAGATTCCTGACTTCAGCAATTCTGTTCTGAGCCACCTCAACCAGCTGCGTATGCAGGGCAGACTGTGTGACATTGTGGTCAATGTTCAGGGCCAAGCCTTCCGGGCCCACAAAGTTGTGCTGGCCGCTAGCTCACCTTATTTTCGGGATCACATGTCACTCAATGAGATGAGCACAGTCTCCATCTCTGTCATCAAAAATCCCACTGTATTTGAGCAACTTCTTTCTTTTTGCTACACTGGGCGAATATGCCTCCAGCTAGCTGATATTATAAGCTACCTGACTGCAGCCAGTTTCTTACAGATGCAACATATTATAGATAAGTGTACACAGATCTTAGAGGGCATTCATTTTAAAATTAATGTGGCTGAAGTTGAAGTAGAATTGAGCCAAACAAGGGCAAAGCATCAAGATAGACCTCCAGATTCTCATCGGGCTTCCCCATCTTTGAATCACTCTTTGAGTCCGCACCACAGCACTCCGAAAGGAAGCCGTATGGGTCAGGTCAGCACAGTGCTTGACATTCGGGAACTTAGTCCTCCTGAGGAGTCTACAAGCCCTCAAATAATTGAACAGAGCTCAGATGCAGAAAGCAGGGAACCCATACTGAGGATTAACAGGGCAGGGCAGTGGTATGTGGAGACTGGAGTGGCAGACCATGGTGAGCAGGGTGATGAGGACGTCAAGGTCCTTGGAGCAGTACGAATCAAAACCGAGAACCTGGAGGAGTGGCTTGGGACAGAGAATCAGCCTTCTGGAGAAGATGGGAGCAGTGCTGAAGAGGTTACTGCCATGGTGATTGATACGACAGGACATGGATCATTGGGGCAGGAAAGTTATGCCTTAGGCTCATCAGGAGCAAAAGTGGCCCGGCCAACCAGTACTGAGATTGATAGGTAAGACAGGCTGTTCTTGTTGTTTTTGCCATTACTATTATTATCATTATTATTGGTCATGCTGGTGTGTGCCTTCAAGTCATTTCTTACTTTTGGCAACCGTAAGGCAAACTTATCATAGGATTTTCTTGGCAGAATTTGTTCAGGGAGGGTTTGCCATTGCCTTCCTGAGAAGATGAGAGAATGTGACACTCCTCAGTTTACCCAGTAGGATTCTATAGCCAAGCAGAGATTTGAAACTTAGTTTTCCAGTGCCCCATTCCAACACTCAAACCATTGTACAGTGGTGTGAGCTCAGGACCTGCAAATTTAACTTACAGCAAATTCAGCTGTATGCAATACTGTACATGTGAATCTATGGTGGAGAGTGTGCTTGCTGTCTGCTTCTTCCTTCAAAGCAGCAGGGTTCCCTAGCAAATCAGAACCAGGCAGTTGGTGCCAGTTTTAATACTGTAGGGGCTTATTGTGTAAGACTCACCTTATGAGGCTTCGCAGTCTCTCTCTAAGCCTTATGATGCTTGCTAGCAAGAGTGTGAAGGTTTGCAAAATGAGGCTTATACAGTAAGCCCATACAATATTAAAAATGGCGTAAGGCAGCCATGAAGCCCATCCCTGGAGGCAGAGGAGCACACCTGGGAGTCAGGGCTTGCTGTCATCTCCATGTCTGCCTACACCATTTTTCTCCTTCTGTTTTAGCCCTCCTGTTTCTAACTGACAATTTTTTGTCTGTGTGGTTGAGGGCTGTTAAGCTGAGATTACAATGACATAGGTCCTTCTCTTCAGCTCTGTTGTACTTGGGACTGAAGTAACAATCAAGTCAACAGATCTGGGAATAGTTTTGCAGGAAGACAGAGCAAGACCAACCACAGTTGGCCTTCCACATCTGTGAGTTTACCTGTCACAGATTTGATTATTTGCAGGTTGCTCTAACCCCTAACCCCTCATCTGAAGTGCCTCCTTTCTAGAGGAACCTTCCCTCGCAGCAGCCCCAGTCAGGCCACGCAGCTCTGTACAACCCCCCTGTGGTCCTCTTCCTGCTCTGCCAGCTGCTGTCTGGTCAGATAAGGATGGTTTGCAGCCTGATTTCTCAGCACTGCAGACCCTTTCCCAGGTCTCCCCTACCTAGTGGAGGAGAGAGGAAGTTGGGGGCCACCATGCCAACCCACCTCCTTTCCCTCTCCTTTCCCTGAGCTGCTTTGGACTCTGAGTACCCGTTCTGTCCAACCATGCTTTGGCCGCTTCCCCACAGATACACACACACGTATTGATATTTGTGTTTTTTCCACTTTTGCAGGACTCTGGTACCCCTAACCCTAGTGAATGTGGAGGGCCGACTGTATAACACAAACCTTGTTGTGGCTGATTATCTAAATGCTCTGGAAATTCCTAAATACGACACAGTTTTTACTCTGGCCCATTTAAACATTTTACCATCAGGCCTACTGAACAGGAGATACTTGTGAATTCCTTATGCACACTGTATCTGTCCTGGCCAGTCAGGCATGGTCTGTGATATTGCCTGTATTATAAGGATGTTCATTCCCAGTTTATAGATCTGATCTTGGAAAAGTTGCCAGGCAGATGTGATAGCTTTTGTAAGTTCCTTCTTCTTTCAGATTTCTCTAAAGCAGTGGTTCTCAACCTGTGGGTCCCCAGATGTTCATGGACTTCAGCTCCCAGAAGCCCTGAGCATTGACCATAGTGGCTGAGGCTTCTGGGAGCTGAAGTCCGCGAACATCTGGGGACCCACAGGTTGAGAACCACTGCTCTAAAGAATCTGCCAAATGTTGCAAAGTTTTGTGTGCTAGAATCTTCCACTAGGAGTAAGTCCCATTGTGACTCACTCTAACCCTAGTGACTTCCTCTAGTATTTAGAAACTGGCTATTTAACTGCCCTTTTGTGTATATTTAGACATTTTTGTATTTTAGAGTTGTGTTTTTACCTTTATGTTCCACTATATACTGCTTTTGTCCTTTTAGGACTGATCTATGATTGTGGTAATAAAGTTGGTTGGTTGATTGATTGTTTACTTTCAGTGATAACAGAGGATCAAGTTTCCTTACTCCTTGTTTTACATTTTGCCCAGATTACCCTACTCTCCCCATGTTATTAGCTATTAATAGAACAGAAATTCAACCATTTCACATCTCTATGTTCTAATATTATTATATTGCACAAATTAACCATTCATCTTTTTTATTATCTGCAGATTTAGTCCTTCTGGTAGCGTGGTTACTGTAAATGAGCGATACAGGTCAAAAAGTGAATCTCCATGGCGGGTAGATGAACCTAAGCAACCTAGTTCTCAGGTGGGTATTATTTGTTTGGGCTCTGTTAGAGTTATTATCCACAGTGGCTAATCACTTTACCATTGGAGTCTGCCTTAAGGTCCATAGTTTAATATTCTGAAAGAACACAGCTAGGAAGCAAAATGACAGGTGTAATGGGATGAAAAATAGGCCATGAATGACTGGAACCAGGGGGGAAGGAATCAAAAATTAAAGAATGAAATCATAAAGTTCAAGAGCTTATAGAAGGTAAAGTTGTTGAAGTTTTCATTCATATAGCACTATCCATGGCTCTTTACAAAGTGAATGGCTCTCTGTCCAAAGATGTTCACAGTAAAGAAACATATACAGGGAAGAAAGTGAGTCAAATGGAAGCAGGTGTAATTAAGGAAGATACATGATTATTCTTGTTGTACATACTTAGCGCTAGTAGTATATATTAACGTGCTGCATACATAACCAGGACCTAGATACCCTGAAAGCACCAGATCTTGTCTGATATTGGAAACTGAGCAGGGTAAGCCCTGCTTAGTAGTTGGATGGGAGAGGCTAAGATGGCAGCACCCTGTTAGGACGCTATATTCAGAGCTCCAGTGTTTTCACTTTTTAACAAGGTTTTTATTAGTTTTATTACTCCCTCAAACTGTATCATTGCTAAATTTTGTCTGAGGTTTTAATTTGTTAACCTTCCTCTGACATGAGCCTTAATTTAGCCTGCTAAATGTATACGTTATCAGGCCTTCTGCAAATTAACTGATTAGCCGACCTAGTTGGCTGGAATCCCAGGAAATATACAAGAATTCAAAACTTCTTAATTGGATGATATCAAAGCAAAAGAGAACTGTTTTAGGACAACATTTGGTGTTGTGATTTACCTCATTACTAGAGCTGTTGGAATAAGCTCGGCGGAAAGAGAATTGCATTCAGAGCTCCCCGGAGAAGGCAAGAGATCATGGTTGCAACCAGAGCTCAGAGAAGGCAGGGGAGAGTTACAGAATGCACCTCTTCATCCACACAAACGACTATTTTGGACTTCTGCCAGCAAAAGGGAACTAGAGAAACATTTATGGAGAAGACCAAATGCAAGGATAGATCCACCTCTGCTTTTTGTGCAACAGAAGCTCTAAATTCTATTCTTTTGGGGGGTAACAACATCGATAAAGACTTTTTGGAATTCTCAGCAGTGCTATGCGACCCGGAACAGGAACAGGTGGGCAATCGGTCCCTATATTCAGAACTCTCTTGTGAAAATTCTTATTCTGTTCCTTCTGCTCACAACATCCCATGGCCTACTTCAAACTCAGTACAAGCCCAGCCTTTGGCTAAGAATACAGATAAAGTAGGTCAGGAACTTCTTGCAGAAGTGTATGTATATTTATGGGACCAATGCCTCCTTACTGCACAATCTAATGAGAAAATCTTTCAATCCATGGATGACCTAAGAAAGGAAATCTCTGGTCTTAAAGCCAACATTCAGGTCCTAATGGGTCTAATTGAAGCAGGGATTTTAATAGCAGCTCCTGCTACAACACAATCAAACCATGAACCTGATAAAAACTTTACTTCCACTGACCTGCAGGCGGAAGTTTCTCTTAGTAATAAGAGCGATTTCGAGGGCTCTTCGGGTGACCTTCTGTAGGACTGGGAAAACCAGATCATGGCTCCTTTAAATAAATTATCAACTGGAGTACAGAAGGACGAGATATCTGAAATCTTCCATCTTACTCTGTCTGATCCTAACCTGATCATAATAGATGAATGGCAAGAGGATCTAGCTACTGAACCCGAAGAGGGAAATACTGCTAAGGAGTCAGATGGCTTGGAAGTTGAACTTGAGGACTCAGGGGTGGAAAAAAACCAAACAGAGGAAGATTTGGACCAAATTAAGACTACTATTAGTGAGATCTTTCTGTCCAATTTTGATTTCTGTGTGTCTATTTTTAATTGGCTGCTAAAACGAGCAGATGGCTCATGGAAGGAAAATACAGATGTGTTACATGAAATCCTGGTAATAGCTGGAACCCCTGAGGAGGAATTAGGAGGATTATCCTGTTTGTGTTTATATCCTAGCAGGCAAAAGGGAATCAGAGGTGTTATTGAATTATCCTTCTCATCTTTGGGTCACTGTAAAACCTTTTGGGCTTTACTTCCAAAATTTAGAAATAATGTCTCGTTTCAGTGGGGTAGGTATAACTCAGGCCAACACCTTACTCATACCTACTCACACAAACAAGCCACTTTGTATAGAAAAGATTCCAGACGTTCTGTCTCTGGAAAGCCTAAATGGATCTTTACTAGTAAGGCCTTTTCTTATAAGGGTTCAAATGATATAGTAGTTGGATGGTAGACCATCAACAAATAGCAGGTACTGTAAGCTATATTTTGAAGGAAGGAACTGGCAAAACCACCTCTGAGTGTTCCTTGCCCAAGAAAACCCTATGAAATTCATAGGGTCTCCATAAGTCAACAGGTGACTTGAAGGTACATATACACACATTCCATATATAATAGTACTACTCTTGCTAAAAATCACCAGTAGATTGTACATGTGAAATGCTCTGAAAGTGCTATACAAATGCTATTAATTCACAGAAGTCTATGGTTATCTCAGAAGCTTAATGAAAAAAAATGGATATATTTCCCCATTCTCAAAATATTGCTGGTCAAAGCCAGTGACAGAACATTTCTGGTTTCTGCATCTCTACAAGTGATGGACTTTCTCATAACCGTCTCTTATCTGAGAACAGGAATCAGAGGGTATGGCATAGTGAGGGTATGATATTCAGTTTTTCTCTATGCCCTGGCTATCTCTGCTGCAGTAAAATATTCAGAAGACTGTCTACAAATGGAATATTTTGGAGTTGTTTGTTGCTGTCTGACTGTAAGTGAACCATTGCTTTCTTTAATCAAATAGGAAAAAAATTATGTGTAGAGTTGAACTGCATGTTAAAAGAAACATAGACTTCTTCATGGTCTCTGTGCCTCATACATTAGGAGCTTTTGCGCCTGCGTGGTAGCGTTTGGAAGATTTGAGAGCTCAGTAGCTTGGCGGGAACCCCTCCCCCATGCTGGGACTGTGCATGCTCGGCCCACCGAGCAACGGTCACTCCTCAGTTCTTTCTTGTCTGCCGTAGCGAACAGAAGGTTCTTCTCAGTGGCTTGTGCTTTTCTTGGCTTTTCTCTCATTTTCGACTCAGATTTCGGCTTTTGGACTATCAGTTTTTGGATTGCGATTTGGATTTGGTATTTGGCTTCTGCTTCTCGTTTTTGACCCGGTTTTTGGTCTCCTGACGAACGGCTTTGGATTACGGACTGGTTTCTGGAACTTCGAACCCGTTGTCTTCCCCCTCTTCTCCATTTGGCTTCTTCTCTTCTCCTTTGGATTCTTCAGTCTATGTCAGTGCTCTTTAAAAGCTGCATCTCCTGCGGACTGAAGGTCGCTCTTTCGGACAAACACCGTGAGTGTCTCTTCTGTTTGGGCAAAGGCCATAATGTCCAGGCCTGTCCTGTGTGTCGACAATTCATCCACCAGACCCTCCGCAACCGTTTGGCGAGACTTAAATCTCACTGTTGGGAGGAGTCCCTGCAATCACAAGAACAGACCGAGGCCCACGTCATGATGGGTGAGAAATCGGCTCGTCCAGCGACCATTCCGTTGACGGTGTCGGCGGCTGCCGTACTGTCCACCTCATCAGTACCGGACTTGATACCGACATCGAAGCTTCTGAGGATTCCAAAGCTATTGGCTCCTTCCACTTGCGAGGAACCTGTGGGCTTGCAGGCCTCAACCTTCTCCAAGCCCTTGACACCGGCCCAAAAGAAGCGTCCTCCTGCTAAGGACACTGCAAAGGAGAAGGAGAAGAAAAAGAGAAGAAAGGAAAAGAGGTGCTCCCCTCCGAAGGGGGCTTGCCTCCCGACACCTCCACCTACCCAGCTCACTGGGGACTCAGAAGAGCATTCGGACCATCAGGGAGGTCCTCAAGGTGTCCGACGAGGAGCAGACCGTGGAGGCCCTGCCCTCGGAACCGCCCGAGCTGATGGCTGCGGTTACCCCACCGAGTCACCGTGTATCGGTCGACCACCGGGAGGAGGCTGTGGCCCGACATCGGCCTTTGCCTAGTCACTGGCCAGCCTCTCGACAGAGCGAGTCCTGCTCTCCTGAGCAGAGAGCCAGGCGTCCATCTCCGTGACATCGGGAGATGTGCCTGGAGAGAGCCCACTCTGGGGATTCAGTGTATACCTCCGCCTCCTACCTTGGTAGGCATGGCCAGGAGCACCTCTGGCGCGAGACCCGGGCTCTTACTATTCTTACTCTCCATCGTACAGGGACTGGTACCACCCGGACGTACGGTACTGGTCACCACGGCATTGATCCCGCTCACCTTCCAGGGAAACCCATTGCTCCCGCTACGAGAGGCTGCCAAGCCGATCGCCTCGCTGATCGATCTCGCCGCGCCATTGGAGGTCTACGGAGCCCTCACCCCATTACAGGGCAGTGTCACCTCCTCTGAGGACAACATCGACTGCGGCGCAGGCGACGACGTCGACGACATAGGCTACTCACTGCCCTCGGCCCTCGGTGGTGCCCCTCCAAGTCACGCAGATCCCGACCACGACATCATCCGCAGTACCAGTGCAGTCTACTGCTCCGACAGTGACCCTGGCTCTCCCCTCCCGCAAGCCATCTGTGGAGAAGTCGGTGGAGAGATCTCCGACCCCGTCTTCGGAGTCGTATGAGTCCGACACTGCCTCTGAAGATTCAACTCCATCTTCCCATGAGTCGCCTCCACTGGCTTTCGGGGAACCAGGACCAGAGTCGGCACCGGAGGACGTTTGGCAGTTTTCCGCCATCCTCCTCCGTATGGCCGCAGTCCTCGGCCTGAAGGTTGCGGAACCAGCTCCAGCGGCGCACGACCCCATCTTCCAGTACCTGGAGACGTGCTCGCCATCCACTGCTCTGCTGCCTTTTCTACCAACCTTGCTAGATGCCATGAAACAACCTTGGGCAAAGCCAGCCTCAGCTCAGCCAATCCCACATCGGCTTGAGCATCTTTACAAGACCCAGAGAGAGAACGTGGAGTTCCTTTTCAGTCATCCGACCCCGGATTCCATCGTGGCTGAATCGGCGCAGACCAAGGGGGGTTACAGAGCGCACACAACCCCACCAGACCGTGAAGGTTGCAAACTCGACACCTTTGGCAGGCGATTTTACTCTGTATCCTCCCTGGTGGCCAGGACTCTAAACACGATGGCCTGCCTCGTGGCATACCATCGGAACCTCCTCGATCGGCTCGCCCCGCTCCTCACGAATCTGCCGGAGGACTCCTGCTCTACCGCCACACAGCTCTTCGGCGAGGCCGTGGCAGTCACGAACCAACAGATCGCCTCCTTGAGGCATGCCGAGGAGGCTACCTCAAGGGTGATGGTGCAGTTGCTCTTCGACGACATGCGTGGTTGCGCTCATCAGGGCTCCAGGAGGACAGCTGCAGGAGGATCGAGGACCTCCTGTTTGATGGCCAGGTACTGTTCCATACCTCAACAGATGAGGCTGTGGACCATCTCGTCAAGGCCCGACTAACGGCCAAGAAGATGGGCATCAACCAACTGCCCCAATCTCGCCATAGCTTCGGTTCCCAGCCATCATGGCGTAGACCCTCCTCCTCCTCCACATACCAACCACGGTCTCCGCGATTGACTGCGTCCCAGCCGGCCGCTTCATCTACCGCACAGAGACCTCTTCGAAGACGCCCATCTTCTTCTTCTAAGAAGTCTTTGTCTGGGACGAAGTCTCAGTTTTGATGTGTTCTGCAGGTCGCCACCGATGCCAACCTTCACCCTCCCAGCAACCCTACAAGATCAGCCAAGCTTGACCAGACACCTTGCTGAGTGGCGGAAAGTCACTACGGACTCTTGGGTACTTACCATCGTCCGTCTTGGCTACGCCATAGAGTTTCAAGATATTCCACCGCGAGGGGTCTGTTACTCCAGCCCGGCCAGCTCGGTACTGCTGGAAGATGTCATGGACCGAGATTTTTGATACGTTTGACCCAGAGAGAAATTCAGCCACCTTAGACTATAGGATCCCAACAGAAGACACATAGGAAACCAGATCTGGGTTTAACCACTATGCATGTAACATTTATTAAGACATGAAATACAAAAATCACATTTCCGTATCAAGAGCTTTCTTTCACTCACACATTCACATTTCACATTCATTCTACATACTCACAAGACGGTCCTTCGCCGAACATTGGCCAGATGTCCTCGAAGGTATGGATGCCCTCTGCTGCAGCCAAGGGTCATGAAAGTGAGTTGAAAATCTTCCCCTCTTTATAGTCATGTCTCTCACTTCTTGAGAAAAGGACATGTTTTGCTGGTTGCCAGGGTTCCAGGACTTTCATTGTATAAAGGCAATCAAGCAATTAAAAGAATAGTTCATATCATCTTGTACCTTACTAATAAAAGGTTGCTTGCAGAAGAATTGGTCGTATATCATGTTGTCAGGAAATGTACCATACATCACATCCAGATATCAAACACCTCAGTAGTCTTCAACCAGGCAAAGTAAGGTCAGCAAAACATCAGCGCTTGCCCGTTCGCCAAGCCAGGCTTTCACGGCTCCTTGTTTCCTCTGCCTTTCCACATAAGAACTTAACTGTCTTTCTGATAAAGGTATTGATCACTGTTGAATATCGTGAATTCGTGAAGGTGGGTGAAACATAAAGACAATCAAAGAAGATATGCATTGTAGGCAACATCACATGGCAATTAAGGAAGCCACACTTCTGGATCTGTGCATCTCAAGAGTACATTCTGTTGGTACCAAGTCCTTATTGTTTTGCAAACTTTCTTCTCAAGCCAAATCGGCATTCCGTGTGTTCTCAATTTCAAAGTTCAAGAAATCCTCGCTTCACAATCCAAACCCCTCCTTACAACAATGCACTACGCGCGGCCATTTCAGTCTGGTTCAGGACCGTGCTTTTTCCCTCTGGAACTCATTCATTCATCGCAAAGAGATCCAGTCCCTTCTACAAAAGGGAGCGATCGAGGCACTTCCCTCCTCAGCCAAGACCACCGGCTTCTTCTCGAGGTACTTCACCATACCGAAGACGGACGGAACCCTGTGGCCTATCCTAGACTTCAGAGGGGTGAACAACTACATCCGCCCCAAGAGGTTCAAGATGGTCACGCTACCCTTAATCCCGCCTTTCCTTTGACGAGGAGACTGGTTCGCCTCCATCGATCTTCGGGACGCTTACTTCCACATCCCCATTCGCCCACAGCACAGACGATACCTACGATTCGCAGTCGACGGTACCTGCTACCAGTACCAGGTGCTTCCGTTCGGCCTCTCGACCACGCCATGATCTTTACCAAGTGCATGGCCCCCGTGGTGCTGTTCCTGAGGACAAAGGACATCTCGATCTACTCCTACCTCGACGATTGGCTCCTGGTGGCGTCCTGCAAACAGAAACTTTACAGGGACATACACTGGACTCTGACTCTTCTCACCCGTCTAGGACTCCAGGTCAGCCCGAAGAAGTCCCATCTCGAGCCCACAAGGGTCCTCGACTTTATCAGGGCGACCCTGACGCGGTATTGGCAAGGGCGTACCTACCGATAGACTGGGTGCAGACGCTTCGTCGGGCAGCATCTACCGTCTTCCATGCCCTGACGGTAACAGCGAGGAGAATCCAACAGCTCCTCGGCTACATGGCCTCAATGACCACCGTGACTTACCTCTCCAGGCTTCACGCACGACCGCTTCAGCGCTGGTTTGTCCGAGTCTTCGACCCACTCTTGGACAACCAGACACGCCGCTACTACTTACCTCATCAGGTGCGCCAGTCCCTGCTGTGGTGGCAGTCTTACAGCCACCTCCTGTCGGGCATGCTGTTCCGGGAGCAGAATCCGAAACTCACGGTAACGATGGATGCTTCCCTCTACAAGTGGGGAGCACACTGCGGCGACCTCAGAGTCCATGGCCAGTGGATCAGTCACGAGACCACCCTCCACATCAACGCCCTCGAGCTGCTTGCCATCTCGAAGGCTCTACAGGCATTTTGACACCTCGTCACAGGCTGCACAGTGTTGATCTTGACGGACAACACGACGGCGGTCTGCTACGTCAACAGGCAAAGAGGGACTCATTCGACCACCCTCCTCAACATTGCCCTTTACCTCTGGGACTGGTACGTCTCACTTCAGATCCATCCGGTGGCGGTTCACCTGGCCGGGCAGGAGAACACCACAGCGGACACCCTCAGCAGGGACACTTCATGCCACCATGAGTGGTCCCTCTCCAGCGAGGCCTTCCAGATGGTTCGAGATCGATGGGGCGAACCGACGATCGACCTCTTCGCCACCAGCGAGAACGCGAAGTGTCGTCGGTACTGTTCGAGGGCCGGCCGTGATTGCCACTCCATCGGTGACGCTTTCCAGTTTCGGTGGAACGAGGGACTCCTCTACGCGTTCCCTCCGTTCCCTCTGCTCGGCCGGGTGATATCGAAGATCCTCACGGACCAAGCAGACATTGTTCTCGTGGCACTGTATTGGCCGAGGCAGCACTGGTTCGGGCCCCTGTTCAAGGCCGCCCGCAGATGAATTCTCCGTTTTCCGACAGCACCAGACATCCTCTCCCACTCCAGCCGTTTCGTGCTTCATCCGGACCTGCCGCTCCTGGCCCTCCATGCCTGGAGGATATCGTCTTAGATGATCCTGTCATCGGCAAAGCCCTCACTGTGGCCAGGAAGGAGTCAACACGCCGCAACTACCACTACAAGTGGCAGCGTTTCGTTGCTTTTGCTGAGGAATGATGAGAGCCGGTATCACCTGTCAACCTGCCTACTGTGCTCCACTTCCTACTACACCTTCGGCAGCAGGGCCTGGCCTTCCCGTCGCTGAAGATTTACCTCGCTGCTATCGTGGCATACCAACCACCACGATCCCCATCGGCGGCTCTCTTCCGTCACGGTACTGTGAAACAGTTTTTGAAGGGCCTGCAGCACCTCCACCCACCAGTATCGCCGCTGCTACTGCCATGGTCGCTATCACTGGTACTATCACAGCTGACGAGACCGCCCTTCGAACCCATGGCGACTGCAGATGACAGGCTGCTCACCATGAAAACTGCCTTCTTGGTGGCTGCCACCTCTGCCAGGAGGGCGGGAGAGCTGACAGCCCTACAATCTGATGAGCCATACCTCGTCTTCCATAGAGACAAGGTGGTCCTTCGGCCTGACATTTCATTCCTGCCGAAGGTGGTGTCTAATTTCCACCTGAGCCAAGACATCATCTTGCCCACTTTCTACCCGGACCCGACTATACCTTTGGAGCGATCTCTCCACTCCTTGGATGTTCCTTGGGCCTTAGCGTTCTACAAGGACAGGACTGCCTCTTTCAGACAGACCCCGCACCTCTTTGTGTGCTATGGCAGGCGTCGAAGAGGCCATAAGGTGTCCACCCAGCGCTTTTCCAAATGGGTGGCCCAGACTATCCAGCTGGTGTATGAACTCACCAGGAAGCCTCCGCCAGCGATCCTTTGGGCTCATTCCACCAGAGCCATGGTGACATCTGCAGCCCTCCTGCGAGGAGTCGACCTGCAAGAACTCTGCCATGTAGCGACCTGGTCCCAGCCATCGACCTTCGTGTGCCACTACAGGCTAGACTGCCGGTTCCGTCGAGATGCTCGGTTTGGACGTGCTGTGCTGGTTTCTGTTCTGTAGGACCTGACCCACCATCCTACCGGTAAGCTACACAGTCTCCTAATGTATGAAGCACAGACACCACGAAGAAGAACAGGTTGCTTACCTGTAACTGTGGTTCTTCGAGTGGTCATCTGTGCCCTCATACATGCCTGCCCATCTGTCCCCTCTTTTTCAGGTCCCTTTCTTCTCGGCGGACCAAGAACTGAGGAGTGACCGTTGTTCGGCATACTGAGCATGCACAGTACCGGCATGGGGGAAGGGTTCCCGCCAAGCTACTGAGCTCTCGAATCTTCCGAACGCTCCGCGCAGGCGCGAAAGCTCCTAATGTATGAGGGCACAGATGACCACTCAAAGAACCACAGTTACAGGTAAGCAACCTGTTCTTCTATCATAAGTGTATGATATTGTATGTTTTATTGTATGTTGAACATACAATAAAAACATACTTATCTTATACTCTTCTTGATCTTTTTTCAGCATTAGTTTGCAGAATACAGAGAAACATGCATAGTTATTATTCTGGGACTCAGGAGAATACAGAGGGGTTTTTTTTAATTTTTGTAATCTAATTCTGTCCAGATCTAGTCCGTAGTGAGGTATTAACAGCATGATATGAACCAGTCTTACCTTCTTAGATGATGACCAAGAAGTAAATGTTTGGAATAAATACAAATCTAAATCATTGTAAAGGGCTACTATAAAGTTATCTATGAAACTTTTATCATACTTTTCATCGAACAGGCTTGAGCGGCATGTATGATACTCTCCCCTTATCTCACTTTTATATATTTATTCATCTACCAAAAAAAAATGTCCAGTTTCATATGAGTTAATTTATGATTCCTCTCTAATCCCTCAGAAGTAGAGTTCATTCCTACCACATAGCTTGTATTTTGAATCCAGCCATCCCAAACATAACTTCCAAATTTGGTGTAAAATTTTCCAGCCACTTTTGCATGATGTGATAAAACACACATGCAGAGAAAATTTTATTTGGTTTACATTAGGAGTGGGGAAAGTGTGGCAGATGGTCACTTTTGTGGCCCTCAAGGCTCTGCAGGATCCCCACCACCACCAATCCCCCCCCCAGAAATGCCTGCTAAAGGGTCACGGGGGGGGGGAATTTTGCCACATGTTGTCCCCCTTTTTGTAACAGGAAGTTAGCTAAAAATTTACCTTCAGATCACTTCCTCTTTTTAAAAAACGCCTCTACTGAGATGAAAGTGGCTCAACTCCTCCCCACAGATGTGGCAGAATTGCCCCCAATCACCCAGAGGATATTGAGGGAGGTTATTTTGACATTTTTTTTTAAAGTGAACAGTGGTGAAGGTGGGGCAACCTCCCACTTGCCCCTGGGAGTCCAGTGCAGCCCCCTAACCTCTGACAGTTGCCCACTCCTAATTTATATAGATTGCAAGTCTTTATGGGGTTTGTATAACTGAAAAGCAAACTGGATGTGACAGTAGAAGCTATGTTTACTGTTCATATGTCTAACTGTTCACATATGATTATGTAGGAGAGAAGTTTGATTAATTTCAATATCAAAGGACATGTGAATTAATGGTATCGAACCCAGCATACTCTAAATTATGTCAGTGCACATTGTGGCTGGAGTCAGCTGACTCTGTGAGCTTGATCTATGAATAAATCAAACTTAGGAATAGACAAATATTTAACATTCAGTTTGACAGTGGATCCAATATAGCTTTCTCAAGATCTGCACTGTGCTCATTACACCTCCCTTATATTTAAATAAAAAAAAAGACTAAGAAATATTCAAACTAACTTCTTTGCTCTTCTCTGAAATATTTTTGCTTTAGGTGGAAGATTCTGCTATTGTTGGAGTGAGTGGCTATGTTGAATATCTCCGTGAACAGGAAGTATCTGAGCGGTGGTTTCGATACAACCCACGTCTTACCTGTATCTATTGTGCTAAATCCTTCAACCAGAAGGGCAGCCTGGACCGACACATGCGTCTCCACATGGGCATCACACCTTTTGTTTGCCGTATGTGTGGGAAAAAGTACACCCGGAAGGATCAGCTGGAATACCATATCCGTAAACACACAGGCAACAAGCCTTTTCATTGCCACGTCTGTGGAAAGAGCTTCCCCTTTCAGGCCATCCTCAACCAGCACTTTCGTAAGAATCATCCTGGATGTATGCCCCTTGAGGGGCCACACAGCATCTCCCCAGAGACCACTGTGACATCAAGAGGGCAAACTGAGGAGGAGTCTCCTCTTCGGGAAGAAGCCAGCATGGCTGGGGAGACAGCACAGGGATCTGTGTCCACGACTGGGCCAGACTGAGGCAACATGGTAGAAGGGTGAGAGAGATCCTCTCTAGTGCTAAGCCAACCCCACTGAGATGGTGAGCTTATGTTGTCCATTTGGGCAGTGCTGCTGCTGGACAGAGATGCTCCTGAAATCTTGCCAAAATAGAAAAAAAAATAAGATAACAAAGTGCTAAAAGTTCCCCCCTTTTTCTCATCTCCTTGGAGGGGGGTAACAAAACTGAGTCAACTAACCTCTGATTCAGGGATTGACAGCTTTGGGAGGGTTTTCTTTTTAATCATGTTGAGTAATGAGAAAGGAGATACAGATTTTTTTTCTTAATTGCTTCATAACGGACATTATATATAGTCCTTTGGACTCTAGTTGTGATGATTGCAGAACACTGATCCCTGCATCCATCACAGTCTTTATACCACAGTTGGAGTCATGAGGTGAAGAAATGCTTTTCATATTCCCCACCCCCACTTTGTCTCCCAGGTATTTTTTTAAAGAATAATGGCTTTCCTAGTAGATCCTACCTGGCCTGAGTGTAGTTTATCTTGTTTTATTTTAAAAAAATGACCCATTGCTTAAGGGCTGTTGGAGCAGTGGAGAAATTTACCTGTTCAAGGTATGTGGCCTTGCCTGTTTGTCTCCACATGTTAATGAGGCTAGCAACCTTATGATCAGTATTTTAGAGATAACAATATTTAAGTAACTAAGCTACTGAAGAAGAGAACAGTGTTTGGCTTTGCCAAGTTCAGATGGTATTTTCAGTTGCAAAATGTGGATAGTGCAAAATACAATTCTTTGTCTTTGTGCACCACAAAGACTGAAAACGTAGGGTGACATTTGCAGTTGTGATGAATTGTTAAAACCAGAAAGATCATCCTTTGCCTCCCTTGCACTTGATCTAATAGAACAGCAATATTTGTATATCAAAATAGTCAGATCCAGTGGGAGAAGAAATCATGGTTTGTTTGTCTGTGTTTCCCTTTTTTATTTTTTTACATGAAAAAGTGCAAAAAATTTTGTCCAAATTAGTAATAATTCAGGAGGGTGAATTTTCCAGTTTCTTACAAGCAATGATAGCTCACTGCACTTCCATACTACTTCACTGATGAGATTATCAAGATGATAACACAGTTGCCAAATATAATGATTGTGTCTATCTCATGTCCTGTAATAAGTTCAGTATACTTGAAAGGATGCAGGAAATCAAACTCTCTTGAACATGTGTCTGATACTAGCAAAATATCAACCGTTAAGCTTCCCTTTTCTGTTGGGTTGTGCAAGAAACAAAAGCTATTGTCTCTTCAACTAGTACGCTGATACCACATCCTGGCACTGCTGATACTACAAATGGTATCATCCTGCTATGGCAGACAGTGTGGATTTCAGGAAATTTACAAACTGATTTATAAGAAGCTAGTGGTAAAGAGGAGGGTAAAGAGGAAATAGAAGTTTCAAATGGATAAAAACTTAGTTGATATTATTGGGGGTGGATGGAATGGCCTTGTGACAAATTTGCCTGTTCTTTGATGCTAACACTGGGCCAGTCCAACCTGCTTAGACAACAAGTTTTCCTGCTTGTAAAAATGAGGATATTTTCTTAATACATATTTGGTAGGAAGAATGTACAAAAGCAGATAATTATTTGATGTCTTCAGCAACCTTTCTTTCTGTTTTTAATGGGAGGAATTCATCACATTCCCCACCTCATGGTAGAGTGCAGTAAATAGTGGCTTCTTTTTATGATCCTAGGAAAGAGAACCACTCAAAAGGACAATGGATAAACTTTTTAAAGAGTTGGACAGAACCCTCCTAGATATTCACCCATGCACACATTTTCTTTGGAATTGAAGCGGTGGTGGGGATAATAGAAATGGAAATATATGCTGCTTTAGTCTTAGCTTTCAGATTTACCAAAAAGAGGCAATCTACACTAAAGAGCATTGGAAAATATTTCTAGTTACTTAAAATAAAGACGTAAGCATTTAAAAATAGAATTTTTAAAATGTTACCAAACTTTAAGACATACATTTATTTATTTACACATATGTTATAGTTATGTTATATATAGTTATAATGAGGTTTCTCTGCTGAGTTTGTGATGGTGTATAATGACCATACAAAAGAGTTTCCTCCTAAGCAGAATGCAGCAAAATCCATCCAAGATTAAGTAGCAAAAAGTTGATATGAAGTACTGAATGTGATGTTCATGGAGCTGTGAGTTTCTTAAGCAAGTTCTTACTGTACTGATACTGTGAACTGGGAGTGACAAAATAATTCAGGGTCATATCAGCCATTCCCTGCTTGCTAATAGATTCCTCTTTAATTATCCTGGCCAGAGTTGTTAAACACTTCTTGCGTCTTAGTCTGGGCTTAGTTTTAAAAGAAAAGTAAAACTTGTGAACAGTTTTTAATTGCCATTGTACAAATATATCATTTTTAATTACATATGAAAGAGCCCGTGTTCTTGCCCAAATCTCATTTGAAGTGGGATTTGCAGTTTGTAGCTAAAATCATTGACCTCATTCACGTGCAAGGCTAAGCTATTGTTTAGTATAACAAAAGGAAGTCTGTATAAGCCATAAGCTTGTATCCTCTCCTTTTCTTCTCCAGTGCATCCAGTATTTTTACTTCTATTGCAGATCAACATTTTAGATTAATTACTGTTTTTTTAAATAAGTTAATTGGAAGTCACATATTATGAAGCTGTCTTTTTTTAATAATGCATGGTTAGGATCAGCTATGATACATGGACTGGACAATGTTCTAAGCTTCAGTCTAATGTGAGTGGATGCATCTGATCTCTTCACAGTTGTATATGAAAAAGGGAACATGCAAGTCCAAAGCTTATTGTGGTTTGTTCTCATAATGCTAAACCATACTCTGGTATTATATTTGAGTGCATTCACTGTAAGGAAAAGGACCATCGACTGCTAGTGTGTGTGCGCGCGTTTGTGTGTGCGTGTGTGCGCACACATCTGTATGTCTGCAAAGGATGCAAATGATCTCTGGTTAGTTGGCTGTGAAATCCTTTTTTAAAAAACAAAATTTGATAGCTGCCAAAATCATGAGATTGTAATCTTTTCTTTTTTTTTCTCCTTTTCCACAAATCAAATTTCTAGTCCCAATGCAAAGAGAGATAAATACCTGAAAATATGTGAGTAGTTTCCACTAGGAAACTTTAAAGAAAGTTAGAGGCATGCGTCTATTAATACCCTAGAAGATTTTAATAGGAAAGAAGTGGCTCAGCATTTACTATGGTCCCCTTTTTTTCTTTATCTCAACCTATTTTTCCTGATCTGTGACAAAATTAATTAGAACTAAAAGTTAGAAATCCTGCAGAAGAAAATTGCATGCTAATTGTTTATCTAAACAAAACAAAACACATTGTAATTGAATATGTGCAAATTGTGTTTTCAGTCAGGCTTGGTGTCGGCAAAGGGTATCACAAGTAACTGCTGAGACCCTAGAATCTTTGCAGGACTTTCCTAATGCCTATACTGGAAGCATCGTTTTAAAAGGCAGCTGCCTTTGGGAGGCATCATTTAAATTGCCCACAATGCCTAGAGTTGCTCTTCTAAGACATTGTGTGAAGCTTAAATGGCCACTCCTATCCTCTAGAACTAAAATAATTGAATTCTACTGTGCTGCTGCTGCCAGATTAGCCTAGCAATGCCTACCACAAGAACTATTGCCCCTTCAAATCTGAAACTAGGCATGATTTCAGTTGCAGAGTATAAATTGTTTTGATCAACCTTGTAAAGTGTGGGTTGCCTTGAGGACAGGATTACCAACTCCCATGAGGCTCTTTACTTGAGACACATAAGAGATGGTGCCTAAAGTCAAAGGAGTGGAATCTGACAAACCAGAGGGCAGAGACTAGTTGTACTCAAAGGATGTTACTCCTAGTCAGTCACAGGAAGAGCCTTGCTGTGTGTAGGGCTAAGGGTGGAGCTGAATGGGTATAAGAGTATTCGAGGAAATAGCAAATGCTATTCAAAGCATACAAATCCTGAGTAGTAGTTTGTTGGATCTTGTATTATTCTAGATCAGAAATGACTAAGACAAGAATGTGTGGTTTGGTGAATGAACTCACTTTTTTGAGGACTCACTTGCAAAGCTGGTTTGTGTTACATAGTTGTTCCTGTACAACTAGCTATTTTTTTTTTAGAAGGTGGCAAATGAAGGTGATCAGTTTATATAGAACTGGAAAAAATGTGCCAATACTTTATGTGACCATATTAGTTTTTACTGTAGAATAGGTGCCTATGTATACAAGAGTTTTCATTTTCAGTGCTATAACCTAAGCCATGATGCCACTCATGACCAACTGTGCCATTAGTAGCATTAGCCTGGCTGTCCTGTGATCTCAGTCACAAGGCAGGCTCATAACTATAATACAAATGAACTGGTGACCTACATTTCTGGTTAAGTTTTTACCCTTGCAGAACTGTGATTTCAACTGTGATTCAAAAGGGAGGATACACAAAACCGTTTCATATCGTTAATACCTCATTAAGGAATGGCCCAAATCCAGGGCATGTGTATTGAGGTGTATAACTGTTCTTACCACTTTCTGTGGGACTTACTAAAACTGTTAGTTGGATAAGGTCAGTGTTGTCATCTTCAGTTTCACAGAAGATCAGATAGTAATGTGACTTTTTGCCTGTGGTGATAGTCTTTAGCGGGGAGTGATACATAGGTTTCATTGCCCTAAGCTTGCAAAAAAAAGAAAAAACATAATGTGAATTTTTAAAGTTGCTCCCTCCTCAAACCTGCTGTTCTGTGTTGATGTTGCCAAAGCAATAGAAAGAACTTACTGTAATTCTGAATCATATTCTTGCTGCGCTAGAAAGCAGCTTTGTGTGTAGGTAAAAATAAGATGAAATGTAGCCTATAATCCTGTGAGCATTTGGACTCAGACTTACTTCTGATTACGCATGCATGAGATTGACCTGTAAAAAATGTTGGACTATAATGTTTGATCAGAGAAAAAGATGAAAGAAAATGGCTTTTTCCCAGAGTATACACCTGAGATTAGTGAAATAGATGTCATTTTTCTTGATTTAAGCACCTTTGTATTATGTAATTTGATAACTTGGACTCCCCATATTTTCCATAAAAATATTTCTAAAAACTGTGCATATGCATGCTGAATCCAGATTGCCTTTTCCATGAATGGAAAGTATTTCTTGCTAGAAGAAAAGGTGGTGTCATTTACCCATTCTGCTGCAGTCCCATCTGTCATTTCCTAGGCAGCTCCAGAGTTCCCACAGCATCCCAAAGCAGTTTTTCTAGAGAAGGAGGAATAGTGTTGATTGCTTCCTTGCACAGATTTTCCACTATTCTGAATCCAACTGAATGATCCTAAACAAAATCCAAATGTTTAAATATTTGATATTTTCCTATAGAAATATGTCCTTAGAATCCATTATACCAGTGGCTTTCAAACTATGGGACATGACCCTAAGGGGGAGCACGATAATTGCTGGAAGAGGGAGCACAAAAAAAGTCAGCCTGCAAGTATAGCAAGTAGGAAAAACAAGGGCAACCTGTGTGTATATCTGTGTGCATGTGCACCATTGAGGATTGACTGGTCTCTGTAAAAGAGCAACGCAAAGCATCTTCCCCTGTTATGCCTTCCTCCAACATCAGACATTGCAAAAATTGACTTCCCTTTTTTTATGCTTTTCCCACTCAGCTCCGCCAAATGTTCTGTTGTTGATGCAGCAGGTATATGCTCCTTAGTGACCATGAGATCTCAGTGTTAAGATGGAGTGTACATGTCGCACAAGGGGCCTGTGAGATTGAGAGGGAGGCATATGATAGGACAACATGGAGCAGGGGGGAGAGACACAACATCCTCATATAGATATAAAGGGAATAACCAGGCATAAAAAGTTTGAGAACCGCTGTGTTATACCCCTCTGCAAAAGTTAGAAACTGACCTGGATAATCAGGTTGTGCTGGGTGCGTCAAGCTTAACATTATTAATATGGATTTAAAACATTGTCAAGTCACTTCCTCATGTAGAACAAAAATTATTTTGCCAGCCCTATATTGATGCTTTTTGAAAAAATTAGAATCAGTTAGAAGGAGGTGTGGGGTAGTTTAGTACAGCCATACAGTCATGTAATTTGCTTCTTGGTGGTTTGCTAGTAGCCACTAGCAAGCAGTTGCTGCTTGGTGAGCAGATGCTAACAAGCTAACCATGCGGATACACTCTGTCGCATTGGTAAGCCACACAAGGTTATCTGGCTTTTTAAAGTTGGGACTATGTGACAATGTGAGTTGCTGTTTGGTACATATAGTAATCTGGCAAAGAAACACAATGCTATGTTGGCTGTTTGTGATGGTGATTTAAATCTTGTCTGACTTGGGAACTGCAAGACAGTTCTGTTAGTTGTACTGGAGATCAACACAGAGCTGTATGGACATGAGTTAGAAATATAGAGCAGAGTTGTCATCTCTGTGTCAAGCTTGCCTAGTAGTCTTCCCTAAAGCTGTATTGAGTTTCTTGGTTGCCAGCCTAAACAGGTGATACAGGGAAGTAGACTTGGAGAGCAGAAGAGAGGAAACAGTACCAGTTGTGTTTGTATAAAAATGCAATGGTTATTGTTCTGTTGTTTCTGAAGGATGAGAGATGCTTACCTCAAAATTCTGTGAAGCTCCAGTGTGCACAAGATCTTCACCGGAGTAAAATCAGTGTTGTTCTGTTTGATGCCAGAGAGCGTTACCTATACAGTATATCTCTGATTTTCTTCCTTTACATAGTGTTCCTTAGTGGGAGCAAAACTGTCACATCCTAAACTTCATGTGTTGAGATCTTCCTGGGAAGCTTAAGATAGGAATGAAAGTTCACAATAACTTTCATTCACAATAACATACTTGTACTATGCAAGCATCTTTAGAAAAATCTTGCCAGGAATTTTTATGGTCTTAGGGAGGGTATGATGTTCTTATTTAGTTTTGTTCTCATAAGTTTGATTGTTGCTCTAATGTGCAGGTTCTCACTTTCATTATAACTCATAAAAATAGTATGCCCCGTACGTCAAATATTGCTTAATTTAAATGAGTTGCATGCTCTGATAAGACACACATTTTTTTCACTCTCTTTCTTTTTTTGAATGACCTAATTTGAAAGGGCACTGGATGAGCAGCTATGCATGCTGAACAATATCTTCATTAGTCACTTGAGTCACTTATAAAAAAGGCAAAACTCCTAGTTTGTGTAGTGGAATTGAGAGGTTTTTGGATGGTAGCTGGAAGGAGCAAAAGGACATGAAGGCTGGCATTCCAGATGTTTTGAACTACTTTCCCCATCATCCCTTATCTTTGGCTGTGCTGGCAAAAGGTGATGACTTGTTGCATAAGACACATGGTCCACACCAAATACAGCAACCATAGGAGGGAAAAACGTACTTTTAAAACAAATTGAAATACTCAAGATTCTGTACTTGCACCAGTATTTGTCATTTACATAAACTGTTCATTATGTGTTTATTGCACAGGCTCCTGGAAAGCTGCCTAAGCTGCAAAAAAACTGTACAAATTACATTAAAGAAGGCTCTGTAGAAGTGTATCTTCTGACAGTTTGTTCACATGAAGGCTGAGCATAGCATGAACTTCAAACCTACAGACAAACGTTATCCACTCATAAGGTCATACTTGCCATAACAATAGACTCAAAGCCCAGTTAAAAGACATTGTAATGATTAGAACTGAATGTTCTCTCCTAGCAGTTGATGTATAATGTAAAAATAGAGGTCTGTGTAGCAGAGAAAATGAAGCACTTGTAGCCAGTTTTAAAGACTGTGGTCTGTTTGATTCATTCAGATTTTTCCATAGTGATAATATTTTTATCAAAAAGACTGGACTAAGAGGAAGCCATCTGAACCCAAAAGCCATCTCATGCACGGGGTTACCAGCGTGGTGTTACTGGTAGAATGATAGACTGGAATCAGGGAGTGCTAAGTTCAAATCAATCTGCAGTTAACCTCACTGGATGTTCACTGCAATTAACCTCACTGGATAGTTCTCTCAGCATAGCTGACTACCTCAAGGGATGTTACAATGATAAAATTGTTTGAGGGAAGAGCCTTCTCTACTAGATGGTTGGAGGAAGAGTAGGGGAAAATGTAGCAAGCCTGTAAATATTGTGCCTCTTTTTTTTTAGATCATTGTGTAATGAGTCTATTTCTTCATAAAGAATTATTCTTTAAAATTCGCAGCCTCTCCTGCACCCCCACAGACCTCTTTGCTCTTTCCTGCCAAGCCATTCTCCCGGCACTCACTTTCTGCAACAAGAGCGACTCCATGTGTTGCTCCAGGTGCTTCTGCTCATAATATCTATATTGGTATATCACACCACTGACCTTAAAGTAAGCTAAGAAGGATAGGCTAGGCAGGCTAGCTAAGTGAGCCAGCTGGCTACCACGGAAGAGATTATTAATTCCTTCCTGCCTTGGCCTTTGTGTCATTCTTGATTGGTTGGAGACATTATCGTCAAGCCTCATTGATACATATTGAGTAGATTTCTGTCTGTTTCCATCTTTTCTCTATGATGCTCTTTATCTGGTGTTCTGTTGTGCCATTTGATGCACCTTTTATGTTCTCATTCTTTAATAGTATGCAAGTTTCCCCAAGTGTTGGGGAATGAGAGTGTGTCAACGTTGTTGTTTTTTCTTTTTGCCATTTATTTTTAAAATTTTTAAAATTGGAATTCCTTTGTTCATGTCCATACAAAGTCAAGTATAAATATATGCAAACAACTAACAGTGTTAATAAGTAGTTTACATAAAATGAGAAATCTGTACTCACAAAGCAAGAGAGAGAGTGTCAATGTTTACCCTCAAGTTGTTACCAGAAAGTCAAATCAATCTCTCCCTCATTCTCTCTCTGTCTCTGTCTCTCTGTCTCTTGTTCTGTCTCTGTCTCTCTCTCCCTCTCACACATGCGCGCACACACACACACACACACACACCCCCTCTTGAGAACTACATATTTAAACCATGAGTAGGATTTTAAATTACCCTTTTCCTATGTTTTGATGCCTGAAGTGTGAGCAGTGATTTGAATATAAATGGACCCATTTTTAGCATGTATGGAAGTGAAGTCAAAAGTGCAGATGGATAGTAGCTAGTAGTGCTGTGGATTGTGTTGTATCCCTCAATGTTCCACATCTGGTGGATTCTGGATAGGGCAGAGCTTGGGAGGTGCATCCCACTGGATATTTCAAGTCACGAAATGCCATTAAAGCTCAGGCAGTTGGTGTGAAGATGGCTGCACCCCTTGGTCTTCCATATTCTGTCAAAGTAAACCTGTCAGCATATCATTGCCAAATCTACAGGGCTTGCCAACTCTTAGCAGCAGTACTGTTCAAAAGTATGTCCACCTATTTTGACACAAATACTGTACAAAACGTTGTTGGGGGTTTTTTAGTTCTAATTTAATGTTTGATTGTCAGTTTCTAAAATCAGTTTTTGATAGAATTCCAAAAAGAACTGAATTTCACCTGATTTTCTCTTTAAGATAGGTGAACCTTCTGTTGCTGTTCTGTAATTCTGACTGTCTCAGTCTCTCCTTCTCTCACACACAAATGTGTGTGTTTGTTTGCTTACCATGCTGGTATCTCACGTTCTACTTCCTGCCTGTTTTATCAGATCAGTGTGTCCAGAGTCAGATAACCTGCATCCAAAGGAACTTGCTGAAGTAATCTTGGAAAAAAGAACTAATATTTTTGTAATCCCTGAAGAACAGGTGAGGTCCCTGCAAACTAAAAGCAGGCAATATTTCTATCTTCAGAACCTTCAGGGCCCAGGCTACCAGATATCAGGATCAATATCAGGATCAGGATCCTCAATACAAGGATCAGGAAGCTTAATGTCAATACTTAGAAGGTTTCTAGAACAGATAATCAAACATCTAGCGTTCAAGTACATAGAAAATAATATTGTGATGACTGAGAGTTTCTAAAAAAAAAAAATCACCTCTCTCTCCCTATCTTTTTTTTTATAGAGAGAGAGAGAGATTTCAAGTTTGATAGATCAGGGGAACACAGTGCATATACAGTGCACCTTCTTCTGATGCAGCCTCCACATATACCAATGTGAGGTTGCACAAAATGTCACATCCCATTATAGCCAGTGAAGGCAATGGGTGCGTGCATGTTGCATCCATTGACTACTGTGGGATGTGACACAGTTTTTGTTTTACCAAGGGGTTCCTGGAACAGAACCCATGCATATATGGGTGGGTGCACTGTAGTGTCCCTTGATTTCAGTCACATTTTTGACAGGGCCCCCATAATTTTCTTGCCAGTGAGTTATGTGGATTTGTAGCTTGCTATGGACTAGGCTCAGGAGTGCTTACCAGCTATTCCTCATCATCCTGATGAGAAATGAGAAGTGGGAAGCCACAGGATTCTGTGCTGGGCACAGTGTTGTTCAACATCTTTATCAGTGACTTGGATGAATAAATCAGGTCATAGTTATCAAATCTGCAGATAATACCAAATTGGAAGAGGTAGCTACAATCTCAGAAGACAAAATCCGGATACCAACATGACATCAACATATTGGAGAGCTGGTCCAAATATTAAGAAAATCAATTTCAACAGGAATAAATGTAAAGTTCTACATCAGTGGTTCTCAACCTGTGGGTCCCCAGATGTTTGTGAACTTCAGCTCCCAGAAGCCCTGAGCATTGACCATAGTGGCTGGGGCTTCTGGGAGCTGAAGTCCACAAACATCTAGGGACCCACAGGTTGAGAACCACTGTTCTACATGTATGCATTAAAAATAAAGTGTGCAAATACAGGATGTGTGGCACCTTGATAGCAGTGCATGTAAAAAAGGTTGAGAGGTTTTAGTAGATCATCAGCTGAATATGAGTCAGTAGTGGTGCAGCAGCAGCAGCAAATATACAGATACACAAAATGTAATTTTAGGCTGCATGAACAGAAACATAGTAGATAGATCAAGGGAAATAATAGTGGTCTTCTTTTCTGTTTTGGGTAATCTCCACCTGGAATACTGTGTCAATTTCTGGGCAGCACAGTTTAAGAGAGAAAGTGTCAAGCAGGAATGTGTCCAGAAGAGGGTTACCAAAATGGTAAAGGGGCTGGAAATGCAAGAACATGCAATTAAGAGAGCTGGGTCTATCTAACCTGTAGAATAGAAGAGTGAGAGGTGGCAAGGATTGTTGTTGTGTGTCTTCAGGTTGTTTCTGACTTAAGGCACCCTAAAGCAAACCCATTATGGGATTTTCTGAGGCTGAGAGTTTGTGGCATGCCCAAGGTCAGCCAGTGAGTTTCCATGGCCAAGCAGAGAATCAAACCCTGGTCTCCAGGGTTATAATCTAGTGGTCGGACCATTGCACCACCTAGTACGTGAAGGGCTGTCCTAGGAAAGATGCAGCAAGCTTGCTTGCTGTTGCTCCAGGCTAGGACCCAAACCAGTAGATTCAAATTACAAGAAAGAAGATGTGAACTAAACTTTAGGAAGAACTTTTTAATGGTAAAAGCTGTTGGACAGTAGAGCAACTTATTTCAAAAGGTGTTGAACCCTACTTCATCTGAGGTTTTTATATTGAGGTAACAGTTTTGTAGAGACATACATCATTCACTATTAGTGTTGCACAGAAGCCAGCAGTGGTATTTTTGATCAATGCCTTGTGCATTAACAGAATTTCTTCTGTGAGTGGTTGCTTTCCAAGAGAAATGCAGGAACTATAATCCTCATCTCCTGTACGTGCAGGGGTTTGCATTTGGTGGTCTACACACAAGGTATAGGTTGCTTGTTAGTATCTCTTTTTTTTGCAGATACAGTAAGTTTTCTGGACAAGTGGGATTTATGGTATTAACCAGTATAGTTTGCCTGGAAGAAGGCATACCTATTTTTACTGTGTTTTTTATTGTGATGATAAATTCTAACAGGAATATGTATTTGTTGCAAGAAATCTCTAGAACTGAGCTTGTCTATCCTCCAGAAGGAACAAGCTGAATACAGAGTCAAAATTATTGCTGAAATGGAAATTCCATTTTGTATACAATGATGGAAGCAAACATCCACATAAACAAAGTATTTAAATTTGCAGTCTAACTTTTGCAGAACATTTTAAATATTTTCTTGCTCTGTGTGTGTGTTAATTAGTTGGTCACGAATCCATCTCACTTAAAAATTTTAAGGCTGCTGCTGTATAATTTTAGAAAGTAGTCACACTGGGGCAGAAATGCTGGTGCAGTATTCCACTAGAAAATTCATAATGCTTAAGCCTTACAGTCTTAACATTTGTCACTTCTTCTGTTTAAGCATATTTCTAAATGTATAACATAAAAGCCATTTAGATTAACTGTCTTAAAGCAAACATGTCTTGAATCAGATCAGTATTATCGTCTTTCACTGGTATTCAATAAGTGGTTTTAATATGAATGGAATAAATTATCTCTACAATAAAACAGCCACTGCTATCATAAAAAGCTGTATTTGTGACCTGAAATATACTTTGAGCTCAAAGGTGGATATTTTTAATTACTGCTGAAATGAGTGATTTATCATAATAAATTAGTTGTCAAAAACATTACCTCATCTTTGGCGGAAGTATATAAAATGGCTGATACATTCTGAGATAGTGATGCTCAGCATTCCTGCAGTAAGGGCTTATTACTGTATGTTAGGTTACTCCAGAAGGTCTGAAGATTCACAGGTCAGTGTTCAGTCAGTGGTTTTCTGTGGAAAAAGTTCCAGCCTCCCTCTCTGGCATCTCTGCCGGAACAGATCTCTGCCTTGGAGAGCTGCTGCCAGTCAAGTTGCACAATACTGGGCAGAATGGAACAGCTGCCTGAGCCATGCAGAAGTTGTTGCAAGTATAATGCGTGCTGGATACAGATGCAGATGCACAGTCAAGTGTGAGACAGAGATGGTTTCTGTTTATACAGTCCCTCTTTGGAAAGAGAGAGCATTTCCACCTGCATTGCAGTGCACATGAGAAGCCACATAGTAGTGTCTGGAGTGCACACAGCTATAGCTGGACTATGGCCATATGGGTTTAATATATAGGCAGCCTTCCAGTAAGGATTCTGCAAGAACTGATGGCAGACACATTAGCTTGTCCACCACTACTAATTTCTCTTGCAACACATTACAGAACAGTGTAGGATATATGTATGCCCCAGAAATTCTTCACAGTGCCCTGGGAGTCTGAGTCAATCCAGATGTGCCATTATTCAACAATTATATAAATAGGAGAGTAAATAGAAGCTGCTGGGAGTGGCATAACCTTGTTTCCAGCTGTTAAGAGGCAATGAGGCTTTAGTTCTTTGCCCTGATCATGATAATGTAAAATGTGACTCTTGTATTTTATTCACGACATGTGCATTCACTAGTGACAAATGGAAGAACCCGAAAGATTTCTTTTTACATGCTTAGGTGTTCGTAATTGAGGCTAGGAATGTGATATGTTTGACAGAACATAGGAGTGCTCTGTGCAGTTTAGCTTTGAAAATGTATTTGGACACAGATTGCATGAAAACAACATGGTGGTATGTTTTAATCTTGGAAGTTCAGTATGTGCATTACTTTGCTCTGCTACAAAAATAGTCGCAGTAAAGGCTAATCAACCTGAAGTTTTGTGACCTCCTGCATTATCTGCCAGCTTCTTAAACTATGGAGCTTGATTAACTTCTGAACAAAATGTGTAAATGGGATGAATGGCAAGAACACTGTTTGTGTTGTGAGTCTTTAAAATGTGATCAACTGGTGATTGTGCCAAAAAGCTGAATGAGGACTGAGGTTGACTTACAAATATTAGAAGGAAGAAATGCATAGAGAAAACAAGATATACTTTTTACTATGGAGCACTGAAAATGAGTAGTAGCCCTGCAGAGAAATATAAGTATATTTTAGAAGTCTGAAGTGGCTTTGCAGTGCTGTTTGTTAATCTGACTTGTAATAAGCCAAAGCTGGAATTCACTAAGCCAGTTACAAACATGTAACCAAGAGCTACACATTGTTGACTGGTTTGTATGCATGATCCCTATGTGTTCTCCATTGAGTGAACCACTGTGTGAGGGGGAATTTCAACAGGGACTTTGCTTCTGGCTGTTGCACTAGAGATTGTTCATGGGAGGGGTTGGGAGAGGCAGCTAGCTATTTCCCAGTCGACAGGCAACAGATTCCTGTCACTCCCAGCAGCTGATGCCCAGTAAATGGGGATGGGGATTTTGGCTGGGAGACACTATGTAGCTATGGTGGTTACACATTTGTAACTGCCTTAGTGAATTGCAGCCCAAATTCATAATCATGTTAAAAGGAATGGAGAGCTCTTTTAAAAACTGCAACTAAAAGGGAGCTGCATATTCTTCTTGTTGTTTTGAAACTCTTCCTGGTGGATCCAGGACAATCCACTAAGAGAGGCTTCTGCACAACCCTCACCACATGCAGCCAAATACTTCACACAAATTAAATTACCTTAACAGGCCAATCTCAAAATGTAAGGAGGATTTTGCCCTCATGTTGCTGTTTTTTTTTAATGTTTCCCTGTCACAGTTTCTCAAAGTTACAGCAGGAACAAGAAGATAAGTAATGTTTTCTCTTTGTTGAATTATGAGAAAACACAGATTTCTCTCCAGATGGCCCATAGTAATCAAATATGTAATCACTTTTTTCCTCTCTCTGCACCTCTGTGTACACATATATCCCACTCTCCAGTGACACATGTTGGGTTATTTGGTTCATGACTACACATTTTGTAAGGGGGACAGCAGGCTTGTGTGGTAATAGTGTGTTTTGATAATGTTTGATTCTTTCCTTAGGAGGAAGGATTTCAAACAACTTTGAAAATCATATTATTCCCTTCATAACCCCTGGGCATTTAAAGTATATGTCTGCTCAGCAAAAGGACTCTGGTGCTTTTATTCTGTTTTTTGGTCTATATATAACTAACAATGAATACCAGATACTATATATTATATTTCAGAGGAAGAAACTGGCAACACCACTTCCTAAGTATTCCTTGGCTAAGAAGAATTTATGAAATTCATGGATTTGGAGGCACGTGCACACACACAATATCCTGTTTTCCAGCTGCTAGCCTTGCATATTCAGCACAAGTTCTCTGAATCATACTTTTTATCCCCTGGAAAATCACAAATTTCAGAGTGCTGTGACTATTTCACAGTGGTTCCTCAAAAAATTTTGCTACTGGTTGTTGACAGATAACCAACTCACCTCCCAGGGAGCTCCTGCTTATGTCGTTCAGTGTCCATGCCAGTGCTTCCATATTCAGTGGATACATGAGACTTCAGTATTTAAATTAAGTGCTTACAAATGCAAAATTAATCTGGACATTTTCAGAAAGGCACACACCAAACTCACATTGGACTTTAAGCCACAGAGAAACTCCTGCCTGAGAGCATTAGCCTGTATTTCTTTGTCGCACATCATTGCTGATCGAAGAAATTTGGAGATATATGAAACAGTGCCACAGAAAAGATCTGCTAGGTACAAGGGGCTTGTAGAATGGGGAAGATGAGGTGTTGTCTTGGTCCTGTTGGTAATCCCTGGACTGGATGGGAAATCCCTTTACGCTTGGAGCTGTCCAGGAGTAGCAGCTTAGCACAGCATCGCCAAGGCATCAATAACCCACTTGTTGCCAGACCCACACGTTCAGCTCTGTAAAGCTGATAAATACCAGCAGAGGTAAACTTGTATCGTTTCCTCCATAATCCTAATTAATATAACTTGACTTCCCTGTCTTATATATTGAAAATCATTTTTTAAAGTAGTGTGGCACTTTAAGCACAATGGCATCCCTTCTCCTTTCCCCATATGCACTTTAAACTCTGGCTGTTGGTAGGCATAACATTTGGAAGGATTTGAGCTGGACAGAAAATCAGCAATGGACAATGGTAACCTTGGTGTTTCATTGCTATGTCTTGCATCCTTGTGGGGAAAAGTATTATGTACTGTCCTCAGCACACCCAAACCTCCAATAGTATGAAAGCAAGACCCTGTGAGTACTCAGGTCACCACTCATTTTAACTCAGACATAATGCACCTAGAAGGTTGTGGCATGCTGTGGTGGAAAGATGATGCCAGGGTTTGTGGTACCCAGATAATCTTAGGTTTTAAGGAGAGTTAAGCTAAATTTTGATGGGATTCAAATAATCCAAATGTAACATTTCCTGACATGTGTCCTTTGCAGACTTAGTACCTCAGATTTTTTTTTTTTACTGCAGGATAACTGAGTCAAACTGAGATAAACCTGTATTGGATGGTGTGTACTAGGATGCCAGTATTTTGAATGCTACCAGATGGGCAAGACGTATGTGGAATGACAGTGCCTATGAAATAAGGTCCTTAGGAATGCTGTGCTACTACTTTGCATGCACGCATGCTTTGTAGCCATGTACTGTGCGTATGGCCAAATCTAAGATGATAGCAGGAATGGAAAATCTGGATTGTGCATTTTAGATACTCAATAAGACTCTGCACACTGGCACCTAATCCCATCTTCTGTACCCTGACTGTGGATAAGATACGTGGAAGTATGAGGAAAGGATAGCTGAGAATGGATCAAATTCATGGGGAATTCTCCCATCCAATTTTTGAGAGTTTAGCACTGAGGCTGGTGTTAAATATACAGTTTTGCTTTGTTTTAGAGGGAATTTGATGTTCATTGACTCCCCCTCTTGAAAGCTAACCAAACACCATCTGGCATACTGTTTTAAATTATTGCTCTATAAATCTGAAACAGGTAAGATTTACAATGATTATTTTTCTGTTGGAGTTCTGAGATTTCCTACATAGTACTCTTGTTCAGTGGTTTTGCTTTGTATCTGCATAGAACAGAATTCATGCTGAACCAAGCTGAAATGTAATGCAGCTATCTGCAAATGTTTCTTAGCAGAACTGCCCAATTTATTTTTAATAAACATTTCCCAAAACTTTGGTCTATTACATCCTTTTACTCTCCTGGTGCTCTTCATACTAATAGAGGGAGAAAGAAAAGGAGACGAGAGCTGTGATTTTTTTGTGGGTGTATCTTTGGGTGTGGGTGGGAGGATAAAATAACAGTGAAGATAAAGACATGTACAAACATATTTAAGGCAGTTTATATATTAAAAAAAACCTCTCTTTGAACAGCTTTAAAATGTGAATGAAAACTTAGCAACTTGGTTAGGATTCTGAAAAAGAAATTCTATAAATGTATACTTGAAATCTTGTTTGTATTTTAAAAGAAATGCATTTCCTTTTTAACACTGTGTAAAAGAAATGTTATGCATGTGAGTGGTTTGAGAATTAAATGGTTTAATACCCACAACTGAGAACATTCTTACTTGTCCTTGTTTGACTACAGTCTTACCCACCGCTTCTCTTAAACAGATTAAATCACCTTTGTTTCTCATCACCTCTCCCTAACTCTTCTGCCAGACTGGAGCTCTTTGCTGGTCTTTCAGGGCAAGAAATCTTGCCAGCCCTCTTTGCATATTCAGCTTTTACAGTCAGGGACTGATTATGCTTTGGTGGTGCGTTTTTAAATGCAGCCCACCAGCCCACCATCTGTTAGAGCTGTCAGAATTAGTCTGTTACTGTTGACCTTAGTCCCACTGGGGAAGCAAGGGCACAGGTTAAAAAGGAAGAAGGGAGAGGAGGGGTGAGAAAATGACAGCATTTTTAGGACTAACTGGTTTTTATTTTTGCATGAGCTTTTGTGGATGTAAATCCACTTTGTCAGATGTGGTGTTGAGAACTGTACACATCTGGAGGAATCTAGACTCCACAAACTCTCTTAATCCCTGTGATCCTTTGATTGGGATATGAAAGCTTCATTTTATTAATGTAATTAATTCCAACAAGTTAGAAATCTCTCCTTCTCCAACCATCTATTTGGTATGGCTGACTGCACTTAAAGGTGGCTCCTAAAGCGAACGTATGTTTTCCCCAGCCTACAGGAGTAGAATGGGCATTGCATTTATGGGTTGGGTTGTGGAAGAATTTAAGTATTTGTGTTTCACCTTCCAGCCTACAAGGCCTCCCAAGGTGATGAACAAATAAAAACCAATTAAAACAATACAGATAAAAACATTTTAAAAACAGCACACATATCTTTAATGCTATATTGGCAGTCTCCTGAACATCTGCCATCCGAAAGGTAATTGGAAGCTACTATTGTTTAGTGAACTACTCCTGAACCATGCCAGGGAGGAGGGGTGTGTCTTTTAAAGTAAATCTTCTTGTATTTATTTACTTTAAACAAGTTATTCTGTTAGGTTAAGATTCAGATGTTCAGAGAAAAGGAATGAGATCGCAAATGGAAGAAAGACAGCAAACCTGGTGGTCTAAATATTCTAAGATCCCAACCATTACCATGTGTTCCTGTAGGTCCTATTGAGAAGGGTGGAAATGCGGGAACAAAATGTTAACATGGGAAACAAAAAAAGAGGGCCTTGTGGCAGAGTGGTATGTCACAATACAATGGATTAAAGAAAGATCTTTTATTAGCTAGACACTGAGATGCACAGAAACAGAAAGCAAGACCATCACGAAACTATCAGTGGGTTAAGAGCATGGATTAGCAACTCTGCCCATGAAGAGGATAGAGTTGATGGCAACCTCCCGTATTAACACCATGAAAGGTCTATTGGCATTGAAGACAAGTTTGTTCAAAGAAAATGAACGGCCTGCGATCATGACTGCTGTGGCAGCAGCTGCCTCACTGCCTTCCTCATTCACCTGCAAAGTGAATAAAAATGCACACACATCAAAATAAATAAAAGGTTACACATTTTCAAGATTGAGACTACCAGAGATGCCAATGGAAATAAGATTTGTCTTCCACAAAGTTCCCTACTTGAGAGCGTTATCATCAGAGCTGCAATTGATTGGTTACATTAATATAGTCGAGAAAGTAACAAGAGGGCTGAAACCAAATGCTTGGGGTAATCAAGGCATGGTCCAAAAGGCGAGAATTCAGCTGCTCTAATTGAAGGAAGGCTAAGACTGTCTGTACTAATACACAGTCTAGAGCAGTGGTTCTCAACCTGTGGATCCCAGATGTTTTTGGACTTCAGCTCCCAGAAACCCTGAGCATTGACCATAGTGGCTGGAGCTTCTGGGAGCTGAAGTCCACAAACATCTGGGGACCCACAGGTTGAGAACCACTGGTCTAGAGCAGTAGTTCTCAACCTGTGGGTCCCCAGATGTTTGTGGACTTCAGCTCCCAGAAGCCTTGAGCATTGACCATAGTGGCTGGGGTTTCTGGGAGCTGAAGTCCACGAACATCTGGGGACCCACAGGTTGAGAACCACTGGTCTAGAGGAAAAATACATCATTGATCTATGGTTGGCCTGCCTAGATTTTATTCTGTTATCTTAGAGATTCAGTCCTGCAGAAAATGTTCAGTGGGAAGTTCTAGGACAGGGCAGGATTTGGTATTTTCATTGCTGGTGAGAACAAAATAAATCTAAGCTTATGCTCTTATGGGCTGTATAGCACTATTATCATTCCAGTCAGACCTATTTGTGAAGTACTTCATCTGAATATAGTTCCTTAACCCTATTATCAGTCCTTGATTACATCAGGTATCCATTGTGGTTTTACCAGCAGTGATGTAGGATTGTAGACCAGACCTTCTGTATTTTTTTCCTAAGGTGAGCTCTCAACAGGCATCTTGCCTCTGGACTGACAAATGAGGCCAATGCAGGCGATCAGATCAGACCTTGATGCTTTAGCTGCAGCTCCATCATTCTGTGATATCTCTTGCCAGAGAGCTCCCCTCATGCGTTTAACATCTGTCTTAAGTGAAGTTGATGTCTGTTTTCTTTCCAAAGGGCTCTAGACTACTTCAAACTGCTCTAGAAGCCCTGCTCCCTAATTTCAAGTGCAAGGTGCGAACTCTTCCTGTTAAAAGCTATTCTTAAAGTTGCCATGGAAAAGAATAAACTTAGTAGTGAAATGGTTTGACAAGACTGGAAGGAACTAGGTTTAAATCCTCATTCAGCCATATAGCTCACCAGGGGAAATCAGTCTCCTCACTTCTTTTGCAGGTTTGTTGTGAGTATAAATGACTGAGGAAAGAAGCACCATGAACTCAGCTTCATGACTCCTTATATTCCGAACTCATCTGACTTTTTGTCTTTTGGTTTCTATAGCTTGAGGCACAAAAAGAGGTGAATTTGGGCCTGGCCTGACTTACCTCAAGGGAGGCTTTGTGGAATGCTTCAGACACATAAAGGTCCATTTGGGGTCCTGCAATTATACCTGAAAAAGACAGACAGGTAGTCAATAAGCAAACAATAAGCAAATTGCCTTTGGGAGAAAGCAAAGGGTCAGCAGTGTTATGATGTAGCAATGTAGATAGCTCACAATGATTCTGTAAGGGAAATGTTAATAGTCAGAAATCAAAGATCTCCAAAAAATATTCCATTCTGGAAGTTTATCAAAAGACGGTGGAGAATATCACTTAACAGGGACAACAGATTAAGCCTCTGGTAGTGTCACAAGAGGGGGAATGCTAGGAAAGGATGTAAAGGCAGTGGCTGGGAAAGAAAGGCAGCTATGTGACTTTTCTGTAACTAACTGAATGGTACAGCCAATTGTTAATAACTGAAATGTCAAGGAATGTCAGGAGCAGATTTTAGTCTGCAGGATGTGGTTGGTGGTATCTGATCTCCCAACTCAGAGGGACACAGGCTGGATCTCTGGAATGGACCTTGATGGTTTTTTGTATGTTGATAATCTAAAATTCTGAGCTGCTAGATCACAAAACTGTGCTGTTGTTGTTTTGTTGACTGCTGTCAAGTCAACTTCAACTAACGATGACCCTATGAGTGAAAGATCTCGAAGGCACCCTGTCAGCAGCAGCCTGCTCAGGTCTTGCAGACTCGGGGCCATGGCTTCCTTGACTGAGTCTGTCCATCTGTATTGGGATCTTCCTCCTTTTCTACTGCCTTTTACCTTGCCAAACATTTTTGCCTTTTCTAGTGAGTCAGTCTCAGTTTAGTCATCTAAGCTTCTAGGGAGTGTTCAGACTTGATTTGCTCTAGACCACATTTTTTTGTCTTTATTTGTCTTCTTTCTTTTGTGCACAGTACCTGTAGAATTCTTCTCCAGCACCACATTTCAATGAATTGATTTTCTTCCTATCAGTTTTCTTTACTTCAGCTTTTACAACCACACATAGAGACTGAAAATAGCATAGGCAATCCTAATTTTAGTATTCAGTGATATATCTTGACACTTCAGAATCTTGTCTAGTTCCTTCATAGCGGCCTCTCCAAGACCTAATTGTGACAAGGCCTGCTTTTTCTCCTCGCAGACTGGTATGGCAGCTTCCCCCTCTCCAAGTCTGCTAAAGCATCTTGCCACTTCACACTGCTCTGCCTTTCCCTTTAAACAACACCTTCATGTAAAAATGTATGAAACCCTTCAGTTAATATTTAGAATGATTTACTGATCTATGGTAATGTGTTTCTGTTTGGTTAAAACTACGAAAAATTATTCAGCTGAGTCAAAATCTATAAAGCTATACTATAATCTTTATTAGAACAACAAACAGAATAAAGTATTAGTTTTATATATATGTCCAAGCTCAACCAGATCTTCAGAATGCATTTAAACAGTTTCTTATATCTTTACATTAGCATAAAGGCACAGGCCTCTCTCTCACACACAGCCCTCTGGCTACCCTTTTGCTAAAAGCTCTGTTCCCAAATCAAGGCCACTGTCTCTGACCAGATTCCAAAGTAGGTTGATTTCTCTTCTGCCCCTCTCTTCAAGCTTTTTGAGAAAACACACCCTTTTCATTCAACCCTCCCTTCTTGGTTGACCGAAAAACTCTCTAGCTGAAAGACTAACTTACAGCCCCTCTTCTGGAAGTCTGATTCCCCCCTAAACTAAATCATTCTGCGTGCTATTTATACCTCTTCATCATAGTCCTGCAACTCCTCCTTCCCACTAATGGGCTGGGTTTCTCTCGGGAGTGGCCATTCTGGTTGTCTGGCAACTTGTTGCTGGATGGTTCTCTACCACTCAGGATAGCTACTTCCCCTGGAGTCCAACACACTAGTCTTCTGATTTCTTGACTCCAGTCTCCATTTTGATTAATAATTCAGCCAATGTCTTCATTGTCTGCTTTAAATTATCTGTGGTCATTATTTTTGTCTTTTTAATGTTCAACTGTAAACCTGACTTTACACTTTCTGCCATTACTTTCTTCCAAGTCTTTGCTATTTTCTGCTAGTAGTATGGTGACATCTGAATATCTTAAATTGTTGATATTCCATCCTCCAATTTTCTGACTGTGATGCCTACCACCTCCTCTCAGGTGCCCCAACCGACCTCTGTATCAACAACTCAGCAGTCTCCGGAAAGATCTTCAATTGCTGCCTCAGTGTCTCCTCGGTGGCTTGCCCTCCACTTCATCTTCAACTTCAACGTCATCTGACAAGCAGTTGCTTGACCACCCCCTACCATCTGTGGTCTCCTCACAGGATCCTGCCTCTCTGACTGACAATGTCAGATCTTTCTTAGAACAGATGCTGAGTATGGCCCAGTCACTTAACCTTCAGATAGATTGCCACAAGGAGGATGTGCATGATCTCAACAGCCACAGGATCAGTGACTACATTTATTCTGCTTCTTTCGTGTCTTCTTCATCTCCTAAAGAAGTCTTGGATATCACCATTTTCCATACCATCTATCTCCAAGAAGTTAGAGTCCCTCTACCATCTTTTGGATGCAGACCTTGACTGGCTGATGAACCGAATTTAAGCCGAATTTGATCATAGTGGACACTGCCCAATCTAAGACTTCCCAGAGGCTTCACACTTCTCCAGCTGGCAAAGAGGGCAAAAACCTGGAAGCCATTGGAAGAAAATTTTATTCCAGTGCTGCCCTCCTTTTTAGACTGTCTAACTACATGGGCTGCATGGTGCCTAGCAGCAGTTCTTATGGAGTAATAAGGCTGAAGTCCTACATAGACTGTTTGCCTGATGAAGATAAATGGATTGTCACAGTTCTCTATGGGGAGTCTTTCTACTGGGCATCTCAGCACATTACCACCTCTAAGCATGTCACTTATTGTAGTGCTAAGACACTAGCCGGAGCGCTTGCCCTTCAACGCCATACCTGGCTCCACTCTTCTGGTTTATCCTAGCAGGCTAGGTCTATGATTGAAGACCTGCTATTGATGACACTGGCATCTTTAACGTGTCCACAAATGAGAAACTCGAACATGCTCAAAAAGATGAGATCGACAACCAAGAAGTTTGACTTCCAACCTATTCCAACCTCAAGGTATTGATAGCTTAACCTCCTCTTGACAACAGAGGACACCTCAATCATTGCAGCAACAGTCCTCTAGGAACTTTCCTTCCTCTTGGTATTGTACTTTGCACAGTCTGAACCATCCAAGCATTGTGTTTGATAGGATGCACCACGATACCCCCTCATGCACTGCCTTTTCCACCACCTAGCCACTAATACCAAAGATTCCTTGGTCTCTTCTTCCTTTGGCACCTCCTTTGCTGCTACAGATACCAACATAGTAACGTCTTCTTACCATCTTGACAATTCCACCTTGAGTTCTGTTCGCACTACCAATGTGGCCCTGTTCTCCAATGTGGCCCTTTGGAGACAGGCTGAGTGAATACCATCACACTTGAGCCTCTATCACAATGGACTCTTGAGTATTCAACATTGTTACCAGAGAGTACACCATAGAGTTCTGTTGTCTCCCTCCAATGGGTCATCTCCCAGTCATGCAATCATCTCCAGTTCTCAACAAGGAGATTGCAACACTGCTTGATAAAGGAGCCATTGAGTGCATTCCACTGTCAGCTCTCTATCACATCTCCTTCTCATGGTACTTTGTGGTGTTGAAGAAGGACAGTGACCTTCATCCCATCTTGGATCTTCATGGAGTCAACCATTACATCCAACAGAAGCATTTTCATATGGTCACACTTGTATCCATCTTTCCACTGCTTTAAAAAGGGGATTGGTTTGCCATCTTGGACCTGAAGGATGCCTATTTCCACATCACGATCAGATCAAGCCGCAGACAGTATCTAGCCTTTATGGTTGATTGGAGGGTGTACGGTTTTCATGTCTTGCCATTTGGCCTCAGCATGGGTCCGAGAGCCTTCACCAAGGTAATGTTGGTGGTGGCAGCTGCACTACATCACTGCAGAATTGTGGTGTTCCTGTATATCAATGACTGGCTCTTGGTTGCTTGATCATGAGTCCACCCTCTTGTCAACATCGACATGACCATAAAGCTTCTCTATTTGCTAGGCCTCCTGGTAAACTTCAAGAAATCTAAATGAATGACCTCATAGTCGAGGGCTGATGGTCTGCACTGGAGAAACTGCTCCATATCAATGCCTTCGAACTTCTTGCCATGATCAAGGCTCTCTGTGCTTTCAAGCAGAGTTGGTCTGTACAGATTGTTACAGACAATACCACCACAATATACTATGTCAACAAACAAGGGGGCACATGGTCCTGGACTCTACTTGATCTCTCCATGCGTCTCTGGAATTGGAATTACATCCTTCTGTGAACCCTCCAGTACCTACCTGGAACTTGATGTCAGTTCTCTGAACTTTCTAAACATCCCTTCGAACCTATGGCTACATGTGACCTACGGCTATTAGCCTGGAAAACGCCCTTTCTGGTAGCAATCGCCTCAGCAAGGAGGGCTGGTGAGATCTGTGCTCTCAGAATGGATCAGCCTTAACTTCGATTCCACAAAGAGAAGGTCGTTCTCAGGACTGACATCATTTTCCTGCCTAAAGTTTTCATCTCAACTAAGACATTATCCTTCCCTCCTTCATCCCTAACCCAACTCTCAGACTTAGAGCAGAATCTCCACTGCCTTGATACCAGACGTGCTCTGGTTTTCTATGTGCAATGCACTGCTTTCTTCAGAGACACCAAAAACTCTTTGTTTGTTACTCTTCTGCCAAGAAAAGACAACCAGTTTCATCATAAAGACTGTTGATGTGGGTAGCCTCGACCATTCGCCTCACTATGAGCTTGCTGGAAAACAACCTCCACAGCAACTGAGAAATCATTTTACTAGAGCTATGGCAGCATTCACAGTGTTTCTTTATGGTTCCTGCATGGTTGCCACCTGGTTGCAACCCACTACATTCATCACCCACTACAGACTGGACAATAGAGCATGAACTGGCACCATATTTGGCAGAGCAGTGTTACAATCCTCTATATCTTAATTGATGTATTGTTGGAAATCTCATTGATCTCTTCTGTGGCAAGACACACCTACCTCCTGGGTTAATAGCTGACTAGTCTCGCATTTGTGTGAGTCACAGAGACCTTGAAGAAGAACAGGTTGCGTACCTGTAACTGGTTCTTCAAGTGGTCATCTGTGAACTCACACAACCCAGCCCATCCTCTTCTCTTTGTATTTTGCTTGACCTGTTGGTCCTCTGCCTGCTGCCTTAGGTGACCAAAGAACTAATGGTTTAGACGGGAGGGGGCTTATATACCCTAAGGCAGTGGTTCTCAACTTGTGGGTCCCCAGATGTTCATGGACTTCAGCTCCCAGAAGCCCTGAGCATTGACCATAGTGGCTAGGGCTTCTGGGAGCTGAAGTCCACGAACATCTGGGGACCCACGGGTTGAGAACCACTGCCCTAAGGGGATGGGGTGGGGTTACCACCAAAGCACCTAACTCTAGGCTCTAGAAGGTTCTAAACATTGCACTGCGCAGGCGCAGATGACTCATCAGTGTGAGTTCAGAGATGACCACTCAAAGAATCACAATTACAGGTAAGCAACCTGTTCCTCTGTGTTTAAATAGTGAATCTCAGAAATCCAAGTTTCTAACCACCAGAGTTTGAGACTTTAAATATTATAACATTGAAATTTTTTAAAACTAGATGCCAGGTGCAAATCTAAGCCTGGCCAAGTGATTAGCGCCACTGCAAATCTTCCAACTGTCCCAATTCAGCAGCGACAGTCCCAATTAATTTTGTCATCCCACTTTTTCAATTGCTTTTAAATCTCTCTCTCTCTCTCTTCCTTCTACTTTCTCCCTTTGTCCTCAGTTTGCTTCAGTTTCTGCCAATTGAGGTTCAAAGTGCAAAAGTAGCTTACATCAGTTAACTCAGCAAGGGCAAGATAGAAGAGGAAGGAGTGGAGCCTTGCCTTTCCCAGTAGGTTCAGGCAAAAAAGAAACTTCTGCAGCGTCTCATAGTTTTTGTATGCCATTTCCACCACACTCTGAGGTGGCTTTACCACATGTGTCCTGTTTTCATCTGTGAAATGATGGAAGGTGTGCTGGCTGCAGAGATGGCTGGCGGCAGAGATGCACTCTTGTGCCATCAGCTGCCTTTGGGTAAGCAGGAAGAAAAAGGAGCCCAGCAGAAGAAAGCAGATGAAAATTTACGTTGTTCCAGCCCAGAAACCCTAGGCTGCAATCCTATTATCATGAGGGATTAAAATTAAGCTAAATGGATTATTTTGTGTGAGGACACTTATGGAACTTCTCTGTTTATGTATTTTTTGTCCAGATGCAGTTAGATTTACTGGAACCAATAAGAAGTAACAGAACAGAAATGAATAACTGACCTATGTCCTTCTATAGAACATGATAGTCCTTAGCTTTTGCACTTAAACCAGGAAGACATCTAGTCTAAGAGATAGACATTTATTTTCCTCTATGAAAAGCTCTTTCAAGAACTATCAGTGAACTAATAATAAGTGTGTCTGGGGATTAGGGAAGGAGGGAGAGAGAGAATTGTAACTGGAGAAAGGGAGCTCCCAGGCATCATCTAGCTGCACTAGTGGAGCTGGTAAAAAAGAAACAGCAGTCACTCTCCTGGACACTGAAGATCACGAAAGACAATGGCTGATCCTGTTTCCACACTGTGTGGCCCCAGGCAGAAGGTGCCCAGGCACTGATTGGCTAAGACTTGGACCCTTGGCACTTTCAAGCAAGAATTACACAGCTGGAAGCAGTAGAAGTCCAGCAGGGGACGTTTGAAGGTTTCCAGTCCACCAGTGGTTAAACAGAGTCTTGGCCTATATTACACCAATGTGGTAATAAAAGGGGTGAATAAAAAAGGTGAAGGTATTTTGGGACATGTTAGAAAAGTCCCAGCATGGGCCATGATGTAATTTCCAAGAAGCTGAAAATGTAATTGCGGAATTAAAACAGAAATACATTTCCCGATTCATGAGATCGTGCAGGGTAATGGGATGGGAGACAAGTTACAAGTTTGCATCAGGCAACAACAGCAACAACAAGGATTCTTTAGGACTGACCTGGAAGACTGGCATGTTCAGGACTGAAGAGGTCCTTCAATCCCATTTGTTGTAGTTTTTCTTTCAGGCTGAAGCTGTCCTCTATCCAGAAACGGGGCAAATGCACTGAGAGGGAGACCTCTTTCAGTGAGTTCAGCCAGCCTTCCAACTTGTCTGATGTCAGTTCCTGTTCCACGTCCGCCAGGCATGTTTGCATAAAGGGCAGGATGAGGACCATAGTAATATCATCTCCTTTGTAGGGCAGCTCCAGCACCTGCACTTGGGAACTTGGAATGGAGGCATAGCGGAAGGAAGCTTCCTGATACATCATAGGCACCTGACAAGAATCTGAAGGTGTTCTGTAAAACAGTTCTGCCTTTGTGTTTTCAAGAGGGAACTTGGATTTCCAGTGGCCCTGTACAGAACAGAACAGTCAGAAACTTTCAGATCACTGGACTACCCAGCACAACTCACTTGAGTCCAATTGTCACTTGTGCCATACAAATGCATGCCCTATTTAGCATTCACTAAATGGAGACACAGGATACTCTAGATCAGTGGTTCTCAACCTGTGGGTCCCCAGATGTTTGTGGACTTCAGCTCCCAGAAGCCCTGAGCATTAACCATAGTGGCTGGGGCTTCTGGGAGCTGAAGTCCACAAACATCTGGGGACCCACAGGTTGAGAACCACTGCTCTAGATGGTTCTATATCACAGCTACTAGCACAAATTAGGTCCTAAACAAAAACTTCTAAAGATTTCTGGGGAACTCCACTAACAACTCCACATCTATGTGTAGTGGATGGTGGAATAGTATATATTAAGAAATTGTTTGTGCTCATGTTAAGATAGCACGAGCACACATTCCTAGAAAGATTTGGACACACAAAGTCATGGTTTCCATCAGTTTGTACTGAGAAGTACACTTATGCCTGAGAAGGTCAGACAGACATCCAGTCAACTCTCACAAATGGCTCACCCTCTCCATCCTCTCCAACTTCACAGTGTTCCAGACAGTGGCTCATGGAGGATGGAATGGGGCAAACCTGGAAGAGAGATCTAGACAGAATAAGTATACACCAGGGCTCATGCATGACATGAGGTGGGTATATTTTATCTGGCCCTAGAGGTTCAATGAGGGAGCATGCTGGGCTTCAAGATTGTTACCATGAAGAAAAAAAATCTGAGGCTAAATTGTAGGACATGGATAAGAATGTCTACATCAATCCACTTATTTATATAGGGTGATCAAATCTTGTAATCTTATATTTTAAAAAGTAATAAGATTTTCCCCCCCAGCACTGAGCTGCAGAATGAGGCCCTCCTTAAAAACAGAGTGGGAGGACTGGCAGGCATTTCTGTAGAACTGGTAGTTAGAGAGACAGAAAAAACAGTTCTTCTTCATGGTCTCTGTGCCTCACACACTAGGAGCTTTCGTGCGTGTGCGGTAGTGTTCAGAAGATTCTAGAGCTTAGTAGCTTGGTGGGAACCCCTCCTCCATGCCCGTACTGAGCATGCTCAGCCCGCGGAGCAATGGTCTCTCCTCAGTTCTTTCTTGTCCGCCTTAGCGAACGGAAGGTTCTTCTTAGTGGCTTGTTTCTTGGCGTTTTTCTCTGCTTGATTGACGGACTTTTGACTTGGATTACGGATTTTGGATAACGGATTTGGACAACAGACTGTTTTCTGGTGATTTGATTCCCATTCCCCCCTTCTTCTTCAACTTCTTGGACTTCTTCTTCTTCTCTTCGTTGGCTTCTCCATTCCTGTGGAAGGAAGGTCGCTCTGTCCAACGCCCACCGTGAGTGCCTTTACTGTTTGGGGGAAACCCATAACGCAAGGGCCTGTTCTATTTGCCGAGAGTTTACCTCTCAAACTGTCAGAAACCGCTCCTCAAGACTGAAATCGCATTGCTGGGAGAAGTCTTTGAGAGCAAAAGAATCTGTTCCTGACACTGGGGCTCATGCAAGCATGTAAAAAAACATCGATATCGACTTCGGGGCGGACAGTGACCACTCCACCTACGGTGTCGGCAGCTGCCACGCCGTCTACAGCTTCGATATCGGGCTCAGTACCACTATCAAGCCCGCCCATCTCCTCGTTACCGAGAATTCCGAAGCTATCAGTAGCAGCTAAATCGACTGAGGAAGCACCTGTGGACTCGCAGGCTGCTAAACCATCTAGACCTCTGACTGCCACCCAGCAGAAACGTCCTGCTCCTCAGGACACTGCTAAGGAGAAAGACAAGAAAAAGAAGAGGAAGGAGAAGAGGCGCTCCCCTACCTAGGTGACCCACATTCCCATACCTCCACCAACACAGTTCACTGAGGACCCAGGCAAGCAGTTGGACCAGCAAGAGGTGTCAGACGAGGAGCAGACCGTGGAGGTTTTGCCCTCGGAACCACCCGTTTTGATGGCTGCGGTATCCCCGTCGAGTCACCGTATGACGGTAGACTACCGGGAGGAGGCTATGGCCCAGTAACGGCCCTTGCCCAGTCACCGGGCAGCCTCTGAAAGGAGCGAGTCTCGGTCCCCTGAGCGGACAGTCAGGCCTCCATCCCTGTGCCGCAGGGAGATGTACTATGAGAGGGCTCACTCTCGCCCGTCCACCAACTTGAGGTATACCTCCGCATCCTATATCAGGTGGTATGGTCAAGAACACCAGTGGCGGGAGTACCCAGGATCGTACCTATTCTACTCTCCATCTTATAGGGATAGGTACCACTGTGACCCACGCGATTGGTCATCTCCTCGCCGATCCCACTCACCTTCAAGGGAAGGCCACCACTCCCGGTATCGGAGGTTGCCCGGTCGATCACCCTCTCCCCACCACAGGAGGTCCAGGGAGCCCACACCCCGCTATAGGGCAGTATCGCCTCCCCCAGGGATCACGTCGATTGTAACCCACCTGGTATTGGAATCCACATCGACATGGACGACTGTGCCGGCCACGACGGTCATGCAGGCAATCCAGTGAGCACAACCTGCCCACAGCGAAACCGACACCCCAGCCTGCAGTTCTGACTGCGGTATCGGCAGCAACAACAGCAACGGTACCAGCAACAACATCGGCACCAGTGGTTATTCTGGAGACCCGGGACCTGAGTCGGCACCAGAGGATGTGAAGCAATTCTCTGCGATCCTTCTGCGTATGGCTACAGCGCTCAGCCTAAAGGTGGTGGACCCAACTCCAACAGTCGACAACCCGGTCTTCCACTATGTGGACACACGTCCACCATCCACGGCACCGTTGCCCTTCTTTCCAGCGCTCATGGAGGCCCTGAAACAACCATGGGCCAAATCAGCCTCTGCTCAGCCAATTCCACACTGGCTGGAGCACTTATACTGTATGCAGAAGGAAGACGCGGAGTTTCTTTTCAGCCACCCGATACCGAACTCTATTGTCGTAGAGTCGGCCCAGGCTAAGGGAGGCAACAGGGCACATACTACCCCGCCCAACCACGAGGGCCGCAGGCTGGACACTTTTGGCAGGAGGTTTTACACCGCTTCTTCCCTCATTGTCAGGGTGTCCAATACACAGACTTGCCTGGCAGCCTACCTGCGGAATCTGCTTGACCGGTTCTCTCCTGTCCTCCCCAACCTCCCAGAGGAGAGCCGTGCAGGTGCCACCCAGTTCTTGAATGAGGCAGTGGCACTTGCTAATCAGCAGATTATCTCGTCGAGGCACACTGTGGAGGTTGCCTCAAGAGTTATGGTCGGCTCCGTCGCCCTTTGATGGTACGCGTGGCTAAGATCGTCGGGACTGCAAGAGGACAGCCGAAGGAGGATCGAGGACCTCCCCTTCGACGGCAAGGGGCTGTTCCATGCCACAACTGACAAGGCCATGGACCATCTCGTGAAGGCATGCCTGACCGCTAAAAAGATGGGACTACACCAACCATCCCGGCCTCACCAGTCCTTCAGTCCCAGACCGTTGTGGCACAGATCCTCGTCCTCCACCTTCCAACAGCGGTCTCCTCGGTCCACACACTCCCGTCCGTCCACCGCCTCCTCGGCACAAAGGACTTTCGGAAGACGTCCATCCTCTTCCAAAAAGTCTTTGTCCGGGGCGAAATCGCAGTTTTGACCGCTTTTGCGGGTCGCCACCGCTACCAACCTTCAGCCTGCCAGCAGCCCTTGAAGATCAACCGGGCCTGGCCAGATACCTCGCCAAATGGCGTCACGTCACCACGGACTCTTGGGTCCTTTCCATTGTCCATCTTGGCTACGCCATAGAATTTCAAGATATTCCACCGCGAGGCGTCTATTACTCCACCAAGGCCAGCCCGGCCCTGCTGGAAGAGATCCAGTCCCTCCTGCAAAAGGGAGCGATCGAACAGCTTCTGTCCTCAGCCTCCACCATCGGCTTCTTCTCCCGGTACTTCACAATACTGAAGTTGGATGGGACCCTGCGACCCATTCTAAGACCTCAGAGGGGTGAACGATTACACCCACCCAAGAAGTTCAAGATGGTCACGCTGTCATTGATCCTCCCTTTCCTTCGCTGAGGGGACTGGTTCGCATCCATCAATCTTCGTGATGCCTATTTTCACATCGCCATTTGCCCGCAGCACAGACGATGCCTCCGATTCGCGATCAACGGTTCCTGTTACCAGTACTGGGTACTACTGTTCGGCCTCTCGACCACACCACGGGTCTTCACGAAGTGCATGGCCCCCATGGTGTCGTTCCTGCAGATGAAGGGCGTCTCCATCTATCCCTATCTGGATGATTGGCTGTTGGTGGCATCCTGCAGATGCAAACTCTACACGGACATTCACAAGACAATTACCCTCCTGACCCGCCTCGGTCTCCGGGTCAACCCAAAGAAGTCCCATCTCGAGCCCGCGAATGTTCTCGACTTCATCGGGGCAACCTTGGACTTGGTATCGGCCAAGGCCTACTTACCAATGGACCATGCACGGACGCTTCGTCGGGCCGCGTCCATCATCTTCGATGCCCCGACGTTCTCGGCGAGGAGAATCCAGCAGCTCCTCGGGTACATGGCCTTGACTACCACTGTGAGCTATCTGTCCAGGCTCTGTGCACGGCCTCTTCCGCACTGGTTCGTCCAAGTCTTCAATCCACTCCTAGGCGACCGGAGACATCTCCTTCGACTGCCCCCGCAGGTGCGGCGCTCCCTGACATGGTGGCAGTCCTACCACAATCTACTCCCCGGCATGCCCTTTCGGGAGCCGAATCCACACATCGCCGTGACCACGGATGCCTCCCTTTTCGGATGGGGAGCTCACTGTGGTGACCTCAGAGTCCAGGGCCAGTGGATCAACTACGAGACCATCCTCCACATCAATGCTCTCGAGCTACTCGCCATCTGGAAAGCTCTGAGGGCGTTTCATCACCTCGTCACAGGCTGCACAGTGTTGATCCTGACAGACAACACAACGGCGGTCTGTTATGTCAACAGGCAAGGAGGGACTTATTCGACCACCCTCCTCAACATAGCCCTCGACCTCTGGAACTGGTGCGTCTCACTTCAGATCCATCCGGTGGCGGTTCACCTGGCCGGGCAGGAGAGCACCACAGCGGACGCCCTCAGCAGGGACACCACTACCCACCATAAGTGGTCCCTCTCGACCGAGGTGTTCCAGATGATTCGAGATCGGTGGGGCGAGCCGACAATCGACCTTTTTGCCACCGCTCAGAACGCGAAGTGCCGTCAGTACTGTTTGAGGGCCGGCCGGGATCGCCATTCCATCGGCGACACCTTCCAGTTCCAGTGGAGCGAGGGATTCCTCTCGCGTTCCCTCTGTTCCCCATCCTGGGCCGAGTGATATTGAAGATCCTCGCGGACTGAGCCGACGTCGTCCTCGTAGCCCCGTACTGGCCGAGGCAGCACTGGTCCAGCCCCCAGTTCGAGGCTGCTTGCGGGCGGATCCTCCGGTTTCCCACGACACCGGACCTCCTGTCGCACTCCAACGGGCTCGTCCTCCACCTGGACCTGCCGCTCCTGGCCCTCCATGCCTGGAGGATATTGCCCTAGACGACCCCGCCATTGGTAATGTCTTGATCGCGGCCAGGAAGGAGTTGACATGCCACAACTATCACTACAAGTGGCAACGCTTCGTCGCCTTTGCTGAGGAACGATGGGAGCCAGTATCGCCTGTCAACCTGCCTACTGTGCTCCACTTCCTCTTACACCTTCGACAGCAGGGCTTGGCGTTCCCTTCGCTGAAGGTCTACCTCACCGCTATTGTGGCATACCAACCTCCACGATCTCCATCGGTGGCCCTCTTCCGTCACGGTACCATGAAGCAGTTTCTGAAGGGCCTCCAGCACATTTATCCACCGGTATTGCTACCGATACCACCACCGCTACCACCATGGTCGTTGTCATTGGTGCTATCACAGTTGACGAGACTGCCCTTCGAGCCCATGGCGACCACAGACGACAGGCTGCTCACCATGAAAACTGCCTTCTTGGTGGCTGTCACCTCAGCTAGACGGGCAGGAGAGCTGACAGCCCTGCAGTCTGATGAGCCATACCTCTTCTTCCATAGAGACAAGGTGGTCCTTCAGCCTGATATCTCTTTCTTGCCGAAGGTGGTGTCTAATTTCCACCTCAGCCAAGACATGATCTTGCCAACCTTCTATCCGGACCCAACTACACCTTTGGAGCGATCCCTTCACTCCCTGGATGATCGTCGGGCCCTGGCTTTCTACACGGACAGGACTGCCTCTTTTCGACAGACCCCATGCCTCTTTGTATGCTATGGCAGGCGTTGAAGAGGCCACCAAGTATCCACCCAGCGTTTTTCAAAGTGAGTGGCCCAGACTATCCAGCTGGCGTATGAACTGGCCAAGAAGCCTCCGCCAGCCTTGCTCAGGGCTCATTCCACTAGAACCGTGGCGACATCTGCAGCCCTCCTGCGAGGAGTCGGCCTGCAGGAACTCTGCCATGTGGCAACCTGGTCCCAACCATCGACCTTCGTACACCACTACAGACTGGACTGCCGGTCCCATTGAGATGCCCGTTTTGGACGTGCTGTGCTGGCTTCCGTTCTCTAGGACCTGACCCACCATCCTACCGGTAAGCTACACAGTTTCCTAGTGTGTGAGGCACAGAGACCACAAAGAAGAAGAACAGGTTGCTTACCTGTAACTGTGGTTCTTTGAGTGGTCATCTGTGCCCTCACACACACCCGCCCAGCCGTCCTCTCTTTCTCAGGTCCCTTATTGGCGGACTACAGAACTGAGGAGAGACTGTTGCTCGGCGGGCTGAGCATGCTCAGTACGGGCATAGGGGAGGGGTTCCCGCCAAACTACTAAGCTCTAAAATCTTCCGAACGCTACCGTGCACGCGCAAAAGCTCCTAGTGCGTGAGGGCACAGATGACCACTCGAAGAACCACAGTTACAGGTAAGCAACCTGCTCTTTTTTCCTCTGTGACATGCTCTTTCAAGAACGCAAGTCCTAAAGTTCCTTCAGTCCTCTGCAAGCTTTCACCTGAGAGTGGCTGCATGAGATCCCTGTCCTCCTAAAATATCTGTTTTCACTGGGCCCACTCCCTCAGTTCTTCTCCTTACTGCTTTGAGTGCCCAGGTTTAAAGAGGAGTTCAATTTAAGTTTGCTTCAATGTGAGTAGTGCTCTCACTTTTATTAGGAACCTTGCTCTTTGAGGATCCCCAGTCACATGAAGAGTTCTACTTGTGTTCAAATGAATAACTCCTCTTCAGAACTCCCTGGCCATTTCCGCACTAGACTGTTATAGCTCTATTATTCCACTTTCAACATCATATGGAATCCTGGGATTCCTTTGAGGCCCCTTCCTAAACTGCAAGCCCCAGGATTCCATACGATGTTGAAAGTGGAATAATAGCACTATAGCAGTCTAGTGCGGAAATGGCCCCTGTTAATACTGGGAAATCACGAACTGAGCAGGGGGAGTTCTGGCACATATGGATGTCGAGTATAGGGACAGAGTGAAACTGCTCTGTTCTCAATCCCACTCTTAGCCATCACAAGTTCAGGCAATTACCCAAAGAGAGATTTAGTTCCTGAAAGCACAGCACGAATGCATCAGTAAAGGAGTCTCCAGAGCACACATGACTGACTTAGCATATCCCAAGAAAAGGAACAGTGATTAAAAGTAGATTGTCATTCACGTATAGTTAAACAATATGCAAGTCAGTTCAGCCTGAAATAATATGCTCACACCTTTCATAATGCAGATTCCATGGTGTATTTTTCCTACCTTAAAGTAGATGGTGTTGATGAGTACCAAAACAGTGTTGACATCAATGCCTCCTTCTGGAATCACTTCCGTTATGTGTTTCTCCGTTTTATTTGCCACCCAGTTATTAATGAATGCTCTAGACAAGTCTGGCTTCTCCTAAAAACAGGCAACATGGAGGCAAGGGGACAAAATGTCACAAGTGTCACTAAAGGAACAAACAACATAAAAAGAAGATGAGAATGATGTGGTGCCATCTAAAGCTACAATATGACAGCCTTTGTAATAATTGAAACTGTATCTGACAAACAATTTAGATATGCTGTTCTCTGATTTTGCTCATTTTGTCATGCAAAGACTATTTCCTCAATATAGTGGCCCCTTCACATTTGTGAGGGTTCAGGGTGCAGAACCCTTGTGAAAGTGGAAAAATTGCAAATAACTCCCTCCGCAACCCCCCTCTCATTCTCTTCTGGGGCTCTGGCACAGGAGCCTTCCTTCTCCATAGCCAAACTAGAGGCAAGGGAGTGAGGGGGAAGCCCTGGAGGGGAGAAGGAAGGACTGTGTGTGCCCCCACAACTGCTTTTCTTAGTTCCAGGGCAGAGGCAAAGCCATGGGAGGGGAGCACTCCAGAGGGCAGAAGGAAAGCACGCATGCGCACACAGCTCCCCCACCCCATTCACTGCCTCAGTGCGAGTTCTCAGGGCCAGGGCAGAGGCAAGGGAATGGGAAGGGAGAGCTCCAGAGGGCAGAAGGAAAGCATGCCCATCCGTGTCTCCCTATCACCACCATTGCCTTACCTTTTGCCTTGGCACACTGGCCCTCTTTGTCTGCACCAGCAAAACGCAGGGGAATGGGAGGAGGAGAATGGGGGGGAGGCACAGGCACCTCACAAATAATCAGACTTGTGAGAGTCAAACCTGTGAATGTGGAAAGGAGAACCGTTAAGAAATGAAGACAAAACCACCAGCCTATTTTAGAGGGGAAAAACCAATGCCTGACAAGAGCCAGGTTCCTATTGGTCACATAACCTGACATTATACGTCCTTTTTGGGATGTTGCAGACAGAGGTTTTTCAAGAGGTATGTGAAGTGACCAAAATATATCCTCTTCGCTGGTGGAAAAAACCTGGAGGATTAAGAATTCAAGAAAAATCACACAAGGCCACTTTTTTACTATATCAAAAATGGTACATGAAAGTTATATATATTGATTTGTGTAAAATAAGTGAATGAGATTTTTTAACTTATATTTGTGTAAAAAAATATAATAAAAAAATGGTACTCAACAAGTATTTAATAAAACCCTTGTAACATTCCCAGAAAAAAGCAGTCTAGGTGAAACACAAGAAGGGGACTGAAGGATAGCTAATCAGCACTGGGACTGGAAGAATTTGGCAAACATGCCTCTTTTAAGAGGGAGCGCGGATCTGATTTGCCTAGACAGGTAATCCATTTAAAGAAGATGATGTGTTACTGGACATTACTCAATTAATTTGATCCAAAATAAAATAATTAAAAGAAAAAGGGATCTTCCAAAAACCACAAAAAGAAAAAGAAAGAAAAGAAAAGAAAGAAAAAGAAAAAAAAAGAAAAAAAAAGAAAAAAAAAGAAAAGGGAACAGTTAGCATTTTTCATCAATTTTTATTCAAAATTTTTTTTTAAGGGCAGTATTTATTAGTTACCTTTACATACTGATTTTCACCCATAATTACAAAACATTTATAAAATCCATATAGTCCATATAATCATATAATCCTCTTCTCTTCTTTCTTTTTCTTCTTCTTCTTTTTTTCTCCTCTTCATTCATTCTTTCCTTATCAAACTAACCATCATCTAGCTATCTTAAGTTTTACAAGAATATAATTTAAGATAGCATCCAACAGTAATAGTGATAATAATACAAAAATTTTAACTACAATATTCTTTTATATATCACTATATACTATCTCTATATTTAACAAAAATAATAATTGAGATATCCTCCTACCCTAACAATTCCCTTGTCACAAGTTAAATCTAAAGAATATTTTGCTTAATATTTTATGTTATTTTATATATTTGGCTATGTACTTATCTAAACCTAAATGATCAATATAAAAAGTTACTTCCCTTTTTTTTTCCCAATATTTCCAATTATTTCCCCATTCCTCATTAGTCTTGTCTATACTTACTGCTCAACAATAAATACCCTTTAAATCTAAAATCCCAGAATCTTACCAATACTTCCGTGTATAATCAGCTGCTTTATGTCATCATTGCAATTCTTTATTAAAGCAAGTGATTTTCTACTAAAAGAATACCTTCCCTATAGTTTATTTTATTTCAAAAACTACTTTTTTTAAATTTCCCCAATTTTATCCCTAATCTTATATTTCTTAACCTTTATCCTATCCTTTTTTCCACCCTTTATAACCCCTCCTTAACCCTCATTATCATCTTCTTCATCCCAAACTTTTCCTTTTTGCTTTAACCTTCTCTCTTTCCTTCTTCTCTTTTTTCCCCCCCCCCCCCAATATACTCTCCCAATATTCCTTCCTTATTCTATATCCTATCTTACCTTCTTACACTTTCACCAATCTTCTTTGCCTACTATTTGCCCTTTATCTCCCATTTCTATCACTAAATTTAAACTCTTTCCTTAATTCCATTTCCTCCTTTCTAAATATATCCATTTCCCCCTCCCTTTCTTCCCCCCCTCTGCCCGACTCATCTTAACAATTAATAAATTTTTCACCCTTATTTTCTCTCCTACTATCCACTTATTATTTAATCCCTCCTTGAAAAATCAGTAGGAAAAAAAAAAGGGGAGAAAAGAAAAGCAGAAGGGACGAGAAAAACAAAAAACAAAAAACAAGAATAGAAGCAGACATATATATATACACACATACACATACACACACACACACACACACACATATATACATATAACATTCCATTCCCTGTTTGATAGTTATTAATATTTATTATTGCTTACTACCTACCTATTGCTTACTTTATTGCTCACTTCCTACCTATTTGTTTGTTATTAGTTTTAAAAATTTTTTCCCTGACTTTCTTAAGTGTTTCCCTCCATCCTTTCCACAATTTCTTGACTAATTCCCATTCCTTTAGCGCATCTGAATAAGTCCTCCGATAGTTCTGACTGTTTCTACAAGTAAGTAAATCCAATTGATAATATTCTAAGATTTTTTCTATCCATTCTGTCTCGTCTGGTTTTTCTTTTTCCAATATGTCGCGTATAATATTCTGGCAGCTGTAATTATATAGAGGATTACCCGGGCCCATATTTTTTACGGTGTTTAGCCTCAAAGATCTAAAATATTTAATAAAAATTTTTGGGGAGAAAATTTTTTTAATATTAAATATTTGAATAATCTTTTTATAAATTTTGGGGCCCAAAATTTTTTAGCTCTACTACAAGACCACCATAAGTGAAAAAAGTTCCTACTTTTTTTTACATTTCCAACAATTATTATCTTTATTCTTATACATTTTAGATAATTGTAGAGGGGTTAAATACCAACGAAAAAGCATTTTGTAAAAATTTTCTTTAAGAGTGGAGCATACTGTAAATTCAGGGGTTTTTACCCAGATATTGGTCCAAGTTTGGATTCCAAATTTTTTTTCCAAAATTTTTTGCCCATTTCAACATATATTCTTTAATGACTTCCTCTTCTAATTTAACTGATTTAAAATTGTAAATTCTTGCTATATTGATCTTTATTTTGCAGGTATTTTATATCAAGAACATTTGGAATTTTGTTTTTCCTCAATACTCCTTTGTTTAATATCATTGTTAAATATTAACAATATTTTATTATAATTCAACCAGTTTTCTCCAATTCCTAATTTTTTTAGCTGTATAAATGTTTTTACCTGATCTTTTCCTTCTCTATTAATTAGGATATCATTATATGTTAACCAATGTGATTTGATTATACATGAATCTTTTAAAAATGTATTACCCCACCTTGGTTTTTTAATAAAAAATTTAATTTTTATCTGCCCCATACCCCAAATAGGTTTTTTAATATATGTTTTTAAATGTTTTTGTTTGCCCTTTAAAACCAAAAGGTATTGAACCATGACATTGTTGACCTTCTAAATTTAAGTTTTTCTTGGTAATTTATCCAATCCATAATCCTTTTAATTAGGCATAATAATAAAATTTTTAGTTTAATTTCCTCCCCCCTTTTTCTTTTGTTTCAGTCATAATATTCCACTTAATCCTGCCTTTTTTGCCTGCCCAAAAAAAAATTCTTATTTTTTTGTCCAGTTTTTAAAAAATCGATCACTGTTGAGAATTGGTAGATTTTGAAATAAGAATAACATTTTAGGTAACACACTCATTTTTATGGCCGCAATTTTGCCCAATAACGCTAATTTAAATACACTCCATTTTTTAATGTCTTTTTCTATTTCTTTCCATGTTGTCTTATAGTTATTATCATATAAATCTACATTTTTATTTGTAATAGAAATACCTAGATTTTAACCTTTTTAACTATTTTAAAATTTGACATATCTTCTAATTTTTTTGCTCTTGCTTCGTCAAATTTTTAGTTAATTTATTTTTTTTCTTATTTATTCTAAACCCTGCTGTTTCTTAATTATCGATTAATCTTGTTAGGTGGGATATGCTTTTAATTGGATTTTCTAATATGATTACCAAATTGTCAGCAAAAGCCTTATATTTACAAAAAATTTTTTTAATTTCTAATTCCCTGCATTTCTTTTTTTTTATTAATTTTCTAGTAGAATTTCTAATACCATTATGAATAATAGGGGTGAAAGAGGACATCCCTGTCTGATACCTTTTTAATATTTATTTTTCCAGACCTCTGTCCATTAATAATTAAATTTGGGGATTGTTCAGAATAACTACTTTAATCCAATTTATGAAATTTGATCCTATATTAATCTTTTTCATTACATCAAAAACAAATTCCATTTTACGTTATCAAATGCTTTTTAGCATCTATGAAAATTAGAGCTAGTTTTTTTGGAATATTTTCTGTGTATTCTATAATATTTAGTATTGATCTAAATTTTCCCCTCATATATTTTTTAAAAAAACCATTTTGGTCTACATCTATCCATTCTGTTAATACTTTTTTAATCTTTCCGCCAAGATTGACGCAAAAATTTTATAGTCTGTGTTTAGAAGTGATATGGGTTGATAGTTTCTCATTTCTACGGACCTTTACCAGTTTTTAATATTAATATTATGTTTGTTTTTTCCCATGTATTTGATATATACATCTTATCTTGTTGATTCAAAAAAAGAAGAAGAATGGGGGTAATATTTCCTCTAGAAGAATTTTATAATATATGGCAGTAAAGCCATCTGGACCTGGTGCTTTTTTCAATTTTAATTTTTTAATAGCTTGATCTACTTCTTGAGCTGTAAATCTTTGATTTAAAATTTGATTTGCCTTTTCTGATAATCCTGGAATTTGTTGTTGTTCAAGAAATTTTTGAATATAATCCTTTTCTTCCATATCTTGGTCTTCTTTGTCATATAGTTTTGCAGAGAATTCTTTAAAATTTTCTTTTACAATTGAGGATCCATGATTAAATTCTCCCCTTTTTTAATTTTTAGTATAAGATTTTTCTCCCTTTTTTCTCTAATTTTATAAGCCAACCATCTGTTAGGGTTTACATGCTCAAATTCCTTTTGTTTAGCAAATTTAATTTTTGTTTCTAGTTGCTGAGACATAAGTATATCTAATTCTTTTTGTATTATCCCCATTTCCTTGCAAATCTCCTTATTTTCTGGATTTTCTTTCAATTGTTTTTCCTTTTGTTTTAAAAGATTTGTTAATTCAGTTTCATGTTCTCTTCTTTTTTTTCCCCCAATATCTGTTTTTTAATAAAAAAGCCTCTCATTACGGCTTTAGCCATATCCCATACTATATGTAATGGAGTGCCTTTTCTTAGGTTTTCTTCGAAGAAATTTTTCAATTCACTTTTAGCTTCTCTGATTATTTTGGTCACTAACAAAATTTTATTAAGCTTCCAATAAAACTCTGACCTACCAAACTTTAAACTTAATTTTATAGGACTATGGTCTAGATTATTCTTAAAGTTTATTTCCTTGATTGAATTAGCTAGGGTCCTAGATAACCAAATCATATGATTCTGGGCCCAAATAAGATGCCTTTGTGAAAAAATGTATCTCCCTTTTTATCACCATATTTATATCTCCATGCATCGATTAACCCAAAATTTTCACATAATATTTTAAAGCTAATAGGCAACTTCCCTTGATTAGATTTGGATAACTTTTTAGTTTTATGTTTCCTATCAATCTGTGGTCTTATCACCCCATTCCAATCTCCCATCCATATTGAATTATTATACTCTAAATCAATGGCTTCCTGTAAGATTTTCTCATAAAATTCTTGTTTCTTATCAAGTGGTACCCAATATATATATATACGCCAATTAATAAAAAATTTTCCTTGCCTAACTGGATTTCTGCCAAAATATATTCAGCTTATTCACCAAAATATATTCATCTGCTTTAATTAATTTGCTATTATATTTATTATTTATATAGATGACTACTCCTTTCTTCTTTTTTTGCTGATTTGACGCTGCATAACAATTACCTAATTTCCGATTTATTAAGTACTTATTACTAGAGTCAGATGCGTTTCTTGTAAACATATAATTTAGATTTTGTTTTCTCAGAAAATGATAATTTTTTTTCCTTTTAATTGGGGGGTTTATCCCCTTTACATTCCAGCTCATTATATTTAATTGTGTACTCATTGTTTTATTCCTTATCAATCTCTAATTTTAACTTCTAATATTACTTCTCTTTCCCCATCTCTGTCTTATATTTTCCCTCCCTCACTCGATTTCTCCTCCTCCCTCTCCCTCTCCTATTTTAACTAATCTTCTATTTGTATATCAAAAACAAGAAATTTATGTTAATATTTGTTATTTCTATCTTTATCTTTATCCTTTTACCTCTTTTTTTATTATTATTATTATTAATATTATTATTTCGTTATTATTATATTTCTTTCCTCTCTATTTTACCCCACTCTCTTTTTTCCCTTTTCCCCCCCTTTTCCCCTTTCCCCCCCACCCCCCTTTTTTCCCCCTTTTTCCTTTTTTCCCTTTTCCCCTTTCCCCCTTTCTCTTTAATTTTTAATTATGTCTTGTCCTCATTTATTGACTCCTCTTGTTCCTCTGTTTCTTCTCTTTCCCTTCTAGCCACTGTCTTTTTTCTGTTTTCCCTTCTTTGCTCCAAATTGTTTCTTTTTTTCCGTTCTACTTTTCCCTTTTCCAGTTCTTTCCCAGTTTTTTTTCCCGTCTTCTGTATCCACATATTCTTTCAGAAATTCTTCCGCTTTCCAGGGGGGTAATAAAATTTTTATAGTTAACTTAAAACTTAACCCCTCTTTCTTCCCCAACGATATCTAATCATTTTCTTTAAAAATTTGTCAGTTCTGAATTTCCTTCTTTTAAATAAATCTCTGGAGGAATTCAATATTAAGTTTATACCGTTGACAGAGAAATTATGAGTATAACTTTTTTGTAGAATTAAAACTCTTACTCTTTTTGAAAAAGTAAAAAGCGATGTCCCTTAATTTTTTCTTAGTAGCACTTGCCGAATTTCTTTAAGTTTATTTTTTCCAATAAGTTGAGGAATTCCCATCCAATAAATTTACTGGCTAATATAAATTTTCCACAAATTTTTTCTAGGCTGCTCTCTAAGTCCACGAATTTTCAAATTTGTTACGAAGTTTAGTTTCTAGATTGAGTCTTATTTTTGCCGTTTCCTCCTTGAGGACCTCCTCTAGTTGATCATTTCTTTCTTCCATCTTTACTTTTCCCTTTTAACCTTTTTTCTTTAATTCTGCTTCCTTTATTGTTTCCACGTTATCTTTAAGATCTTTAAGCTCTTCACGCATATCTGTATGTATTTCCCTTCTTAACTCCTTAAAAAGGTCTTGCATTTCTTTACTTATATCCTATCTTCCTGATTTCCTCCTTCATCCTATTGTTTATTCATCACCTTTTTTCCCAAAATTTAAAAACACTACGCTGTTTCAAAGCTGTGCCCCTTGTTTTCCCCGCCATTTTTCCCGAAAACTCCTTCTCTCTCTCTCTCGCTCTCTCCCTCTTTTTTTTAATTTACTTGTCTATTTATTTATTTATATGTTATTTATTTCTTTAAACTTGACTAAACTTTAACTTAGACTGAACTTTTTTTTTCCCTTTTCCTTTTTTCCCCCTCCTTTTCCAAAGTATTTGATGCTCTTCTTTTATCTTCTACAATATTATTTTAAAAAGATTTACATAGCTAGATTTAACTATTTAAATAGATTTTTAAAAAAATAAATTTTTTAAAACTTATTATTAAAGTTAAGTCTTTGCAATAGTTAGGGGGTTTTCTACTTCGACTGGTTAAAAATTTAAACTGAGAAACCAAAAAGAAAAAAACCCAAAACTGTGGGAAAACTAAAATAATCAAATGGCTAAAAAAAAAAAAAGGCAAAGAGAAACTATTAATGTTTTTAAGGGCCAGTAACAAGGGTTCTCCCTTTAACTTATCTTAATGGCTTTCAAGGTCACTCTACCAGATCTAGATTTTTATTTAATTTTTTTTTTTCCTCCCCTCCCCCCCCTCCCTTATTCCTTCCCTCACCCCTTCGCTCCTTCTCCCTTCTAAAATATAAGCTATAAAAAAAAATATTTTATAAATAAATAAATAAACTATTTTTATATTTTACTATTTATATTTATAAAATATAAATCAAATGTATATTTTATACTCCTTTTTAGTTATGTACTTATATATATTACATGTACTATAATTGTATTATAAATCCCTATAATAACACTTTAAAAAAAATTTAAATTAGGGCCCTACTATAAAAATAAAATATACAATAGTAAAAAGAAATAAAAATAGAATAATACAATAAAAAAAAATTAAATTATCTGGATACTTACTTATCAATATTATCTAAACATTTAATAAAACCCTTTTTCTCCGTAAGCTCCTGGTATTATCTAATTAACAACAACATTTAACAACAATCCTTTGTAAAAAGTCGTTTAAGTATTTAAATTGATTCTATCAAACCCAAAGCTAGAATAAAATAGCACACCCAACAAGCTAAGTTAAGCATTTGATAATCATTTTTTTACTAGAGCAGATTGAGTTGTTAACAGGACAATTGTTAACCCAGAGTCACTGGAGATTTTATTCTTCAAATATCATAATAACTCCCAAAAACCCCGTCTGTGTTGTCTAAACTATTGCAGCCACCTTTCAATTTTGAAGATCTATTGAGTTGCAATAAAACAATTAGGTTTTATAAATCAACAAAGACAATTTTATATTTTCTTTTGGCCTCCAGTTAAACCCCCGCCAAGTGACCAATACATTTGTGTTGTCAAAGAAAATCAAAAAAATTCAAAAAGGCAGAACAGTTTTTAAATCTTATTTAATGAGACAGTCAGCTTCCATTTGGAAAGAAAAAGGAAAATCATGCCAATCCCACAGTTTTAATCCAATCGTCTCAGCACAATCTACTCAGCTTGTCCTCCCCTATCCTTCTCAGGTCTTTCCAACTGCTTAAAGTTCATAAAGTTCATAAATTCCTGGGTAGAGTGATAGCAAAGTATAAATACTAAAAACTAATGAAAAAATAAAAATATACTTAAGTTGTATGGAGACTAAATGCCACTATCCGGCTGTTCAGTGGGGTTGGTTGCTTGCTTTTCCCCCCGTCTCTCGCATCCCAGTAATACGATACTCTCCTTATTTTTCTCAATTTATTCTCTAGCCGGACACTCCGAAATGCTATGCCAAGCACCTCTCAAACCTGATTTATTATTTTCTTCTCAGGTTTGGCGGTTGTTCGTCCCTCCACCTTCTTAAAATGCCCCACTGAAATTGTCTCACTCCGGAGCTTCGCTACGGGGAGACTGCTCACAACGCCATCTTCCTTCTTCGTCAGTTTTTATTCAAAACTAATAGTATGCTCATATGAACTGAAACAACCAGGTCAATTATGTTGTTAGAGTTTCCCAGGGTGTTAGCCCTTTGGGAGAAATTCTATGAAAGCTAAAACTGTTAGGAATCAGCCTTCCTTTAGCAGAGTAGCAGAAGAAGCATGCCGCAGTCTGTGTGTGGCTTCCCTGAACTGAGACTGACTTAGAAAGCAAAACAAGGCAGTCAGTTTCAAGTTACAAACTTGAAAAGTTTACTAATGAATTTTACAACTACATATGTATTGGAGAGTCTAGATCCTAACTGACTAACTAACTAACTAACAAACAAATAGGTTAGGTAAGATAGTACCTTCATTCTTAACTCACTATTTTGTTGGTGGAGAAACAAAGCATGGTAAGAGGGAAGGAAGTAGAAGCAAAAATGGCAAAGAGAGAGGAGTCTGAGAAGTGTGGTCTTTTAGGTAAGGCTAATGACCCCAGGGTCTATCCTGAGTCACATGGCCCGATCAGCTGGATTCCATAGCCATGCATTTAAATAACACAAAGAGCAAGAGTGAGGCTTTAGATGAGAAGGCAGAAGCTTTGACATGCAAAGGAAAAAGAAACTTTATGCTAGCTAAGCCCTACTTGCCCTAGAACAAGGGAGAGGGGAGAGAGAATGCCAGAATTTTCCAACAAGGTAGTCACAGTCCAAGGAAACAAAAATATTTTGAACTTTCTGCAGACCACTTGAAAGCTTCTTCCAAAATGCATTCAGGGATTTCTTATTTTTGTTTGTTTGTTTGTTTATTTCGTCTTTCATTTCCTCTGCTTTTGTTATGATTTCCATTTTGGTAGTCAAATTTACAGGTCTTTGGTTTTTTAACATGCTGGGGGTAACTGATGAGGCACCTAACTTGCTTTTCCCTTCTCTCTCTGTTTTGCTGTCCTTAGATGCTTGGTAAGGAACCCTAGAGGCAGCTGTTGTTACTTGGCCTGTTGTTAGCAGCCACACACAACTAGAGTAAGGATCAGCTGAGGAGTACCCCATTCTTTACCAGCCCAAGTTGTATGTAGTTAATTAGACCCGAGGCTGAGTGGCTGTTGTTTTTTCCTGGCAGCAACATGGGGCTCTGCTGTTGCTTTTTCCAAGCCAGCCTGTTTGTGGGTCCAGCTGACTTTCAGCTCGCACCCCGGTTTTTCACGACAGAGGAGACAAAATACTTTGCAAAAAGGAGCATCTTTGTTAACTGAGGTATGCCTGTGGTGCTGATTGCACATATACTATTGAGTATCCTGCAGTTACCACCTAAGTAATTCAAGATACTTAGGTGGTAACTGCAGGATACTCAATAGTAATTCAAGATACTTGAAAATTATTCACAGCTCTTAGCACCAACAATCCAACACATTTATGACTCACCTTGAAGTTCAATGGCCAGAGTTTAGCTCCATAAACAACCTCACTTATATTTTGGTAGGTTTCGTTGAAAACAAGTGATTTCTCCCCAAAAAGTCGGTTGGCAGATATCAATTCTGAGGATTTGTTGATTTTCTTGTAAAGTCGGCAGTTCAGTTTGGCAAAGAAGAAGTGGATCTGATCCGACGTCTTTGCTGAAATGGTGTCAAACTTAAAAACCTGGAGTATGAGAAGGACAATTGAAACACAATACACAAAGATGGTTGGACATATTCTGCAATGAACACATTTAGATGTGTTCTAGCCACTTGACTTTAAAGCTACTGCAGCTCCCTGATCATGGGTTGTTGAGTGTGAGAATGTGTGTAAGTGTTGTCAGGAGAGACAGAGAGGCACAAACTATCTGGAAGTGCTCTTTAAATGTACATAATGTTACCCCCAAATGTGGGTGACTCAGGGATCCACCTGCAATGCCAGTATCTCCATGTGACAATGGGGAATTAATTTGCTCAAGTAAGAGGCCTGCGAGAGGAAGATATGTTATGAGCCCATTGACACACCAGGTTTGATATGGTTTAATTGGCAAAATATGATTTGATTGGCAAATGCATTGATTGGCATTGATTAGAAGGTCGAGCAGGGCAGAGGAAAATTACTGACTGAACACATGTGACTGCAAGGCAGGTCAGCAGATTCCCTCTAAATGTAGCCAAAGTCATTGTCAGACAGATTACCAGGCAACCCCAGAGATAATAGTTTTAAGATGATGCTGGAACATTTCTGAGCATACAATGGCCAAGAGAAGTTCCCACCAAAACACTGATTGTTTCAGCCCTGTCTCCCCACATCTGGATATTTCCCTATGTTGTCCTTGAACCTCTCCACAATTACAGAGCTATTACAACAACCATTAACTCTTTTGTCACCTAACACTAAGACCATTAACTCTATCCGGACCCCATTGTCCATGTGGCAGCCTCTATTGTTTGCTTGGTCAGAAAGTCATTCACACCCATGCTCTCAAGGTAGATTTTGCGTTTAAGAACCCTACATTTTGAGCAGTTTGATGCAGTGCTTCACTTGCTGGTCACCATGCTGTTGCTCCGATTTCCAAATGATACTGTCCTTAGGTGCTAATCTAAGCCACATCTCCACTTTCTTCACTGTTTTCTCCTTACCAGCCAGCTGGAAACCTATGCTCCTCGAATACTTGCCTTCTTACCCAGCCTAGAGTCGCCTCCTCTTTAGCTCGGATACGCCCTTTTTCTCTCACTGCCCCTTATGCATGGAATCACCTTCCGGTGACCTTGTGAACTGCCCTTTCTCTTACTGTTTTAAATCTAAACTGAAAAAGTTTTCCAAAACCTTTGGAACGTTGGACTAGTTTTATTGCTATTTAGATATTGTATTTTATTGGCATTATAGTAATGTTTATTGCCATTATAGTAATGTTATGTTATACTGGTTGTAACTCCATATATTCTGGATCCTTTTCATTGTATAGTTTCGTTTTATCATGTATTTATTTGAGCAACTGTTGAATTTTAAATTTGTAAAGTGCCATGTACATGGATGGTGCTATATAAATAAAGGATAATATTAATAATAAATGGTCTCCAGATCAGTAATTATCATCCAATTCCTGAAAACTCCTCTATCCACAACTTTCCTTCCTTTATCCTTTGGTTAGCTCTTGTGCAAGTGTTTGGATCATTTGCATGTGTGATTGATCTTTCAATACAACACATTTTAGTTTACATTTTGGAATCCCTGGCTGCTTCTGGTGCCCTGGTGGCGCAGTGGTTAAATGCCAGTACTGTAGCCGTAAGTTTGTGAGTTCGATCCTACCAGGCTCCAGGTTGACTCAGCCTTCCATCTTTCTGCAGGTCAGTAAAATGAGTACCCAAGTTGTTGGGGGCAATTAGCTAACACATTGTAAACCGCTTAGAGAGCACTTAGCTGATAAGTGGTATAGAAATACACATGCTATTGCTATTGCTTCTTTCCTGCGAGACCCCATAAACATTGGTGGAAAGATCTTATTAGATTACCCTCCTTCACAGGCCTCCCAATTTGAGCTAACATTTCCCCACCTTTGAGTGGAGTTACTGGTATCTTGGTTGGCCCCTGAGTCACCCATGCTCTAGGGCAGTGGTTCTCAACCTGTGGGTCCCCAGATGTTCGTGGACTTCAGCTCCCAGAAGCCCCAGCCACTATGGTCAATGCTCAGGGCTTCTGGAAGCTGAAGTCCACGAACATCTGGGGACCCACAGGTTGAGAACCACTGCTCTAGGATAACAGGTAACCTAATGAGATCTTCCACCAATGTTTATGCGGTCCTCTCAGAAAAGAACCAGACAGAAACTCCAAAATAGACTTCCATTTAAGGGCAGTACAGTTCGGAATTAAAAGCAACAGAGAGACGTTCAGCATCTGACGTACTGCAAACTGAGCAACTGATCAAGTCTTTTGTGGACCCCAATGAGGGCATCATGGACCCCTGAGAGTCTCCGCATCTCAGGTTAAGAACCACTGTTATAAAAGGTGGTGATCTAAATAGGTTTTTAAAAGTTTGAGAGGAAATGATAACATATTTCAGGGATTCTTGGGGAATAGTGTCAATTTTTGGATTTGAAAGTTAGCAGTTATTACAAATTTGCAGATGTATGGTTCCTTTTTAATTTTTTTTTTTTAAACTTTTCTTTCTGAGATACATAATGTGCATAGAGGAAGTAAAGCTTATATTTGGCTAGTTCCATTCGAACCTCTGGAACAATATTTGAACTTCGGGATTAACCCATTTTAACCATCAATTACTAGAAAAAAGAAATATAATTTGTGTACTTTGATCTGCTGATACTGAGTTGATGCACAGATCTTGCAATTAAGTTGGATGTTATATTGTTAATTTATTTTAGATTTTTACTTTTCTGCTTCTGTGTTTTTTGTAATTTTTTAAAGATTAAAATAAAGTAAAAAAGAAATTTGTATTAAATTGATAATGGTGGAACTGGTAATCATTTCCAAAAATGAAGTAACAAATATAACTTTTTGTTATGGATGGTTGGGAGATATAGCTGATGTAACAGACTAATGTTAAATGGGAAAGTGAGAGAGCATAATCTGATTAATTTAATAATAGAAACATGTACAGAGGCAAGGTGTTATAATTCTGTCTAATGAGAAATAGTTTATAATGATTACTAATATTTACTATTACAGTCAGCCCTCCATATTCACTAGGGTTAGGGGCACAGGACCCCCGCAAAAGTGGAAAAACCTGAAATATCAAAATGTACCTGTGTGTCTGTGGAAAGGAGGCCAAGGCACGGTGGGGAGAGCAGGCACCCAGAGTCCAAATCGAAGTAACTTCCGCACTAGACTGTTATAGCGCTATGATTCCACTTTCAACATCCTATGGAATCCTGGGGTTTGCAGTTTCGGGAGGGGCCGGCCAGCCCCTCCCGAAACTGCAAACCCCAGGATTCCATAGGATGTTGAAAGTGGAATCATAGCGCTATAACAGTCTAGTGAGCAAGTGGCCCAGGTCAGGGAAAGGAGAGGGAAGGAAACGCTGGCATGATGCCCTCTCTCTCACCCATTTCCTTCCTTGGGACTGGGAAGGGTACTGAGAGAGGGTTTGTGGTCCTGAGGAACTGGACTGGTAGCCATCCTCAGCTGGCCAGGCAGTGGCTGGTGAAGGAGGAGGAGTACCAGAGGTGGGTTTTAAAGGGCTTAATGGCCTGATTGGCAGCCATTGAGAGGGAAGGTTCTCCCAGAAAAGAAGCACCTGAGGTGAGAGGGGCAGGGGTTGGAGAAATAATCAAATCTGTGAAAGTCAAACCCACAAACGTGGAGGGCCAACTGTATATACGTACTAACATCTGGTGGACTTTATGTAAGGAATATATAAGAGTATGAGATCTGCTTTTAATTATTAACAATTGTACTCTATAGCAAGGTGGTGAGGTTATATTGCATTAGAGAGGTATTGATCGATTTTATGGTTTGCTTTAGTTTAATATACCATTAAAGAGAAGACTGGAAGTCATTTTTATCTTTCTTGTCTTTTTTTTTGTTTTTCTACCTGTATTTCTTTCTTTTTCTAAATTGTCTTTCTTTTCTCTGTTTCTTTTTCTTTTTGTTCTATGTAGTGTTATTATGTTATATTATATACTAGTGTATTTACTTGGCGTTGCCCAGGATTTTTATTTTTCTCTTAAGAACTCACCAAACTGTTTTCTCCATTTCCTGTAACTTTGCTCCATATTTCCCAATGCAGTCTGTATTCAGAGTTATTTACATACACAGTTTGGGTTCCTGAAGGAGTACACTGTCCTCCTCCTTGCTGCTAGGCCTCATGTCCATAGCAACTGCTCTATTCCAGTACCTGTAACTTATCCCCATGTCCCCTAAATCCAATCTGTATTTGTAGTTGTTAACATACAGAGATTGGGTTCCTATGGGAATACACTGTCCTCTTCCTTGCTGCTAGGTATCATCTCCATAGCAATCAGCCTATACCTGTACCTGTAACTTTCCCCATAGTCCCCAATCCACTCTGTGTTCTCTGGCAACATTGATGTACCAGCTTTTTATTTTTTTGCTTTCCATTGAATTTGTGCAATGGCTTTAAGTTTTTCTGGAAGCATTTTTTGTTTTGAACTTCAACTTTAAGATTCTTCACATATGGAACCCATAGAATCTACTGTGTGAGGCGAGAAGACCTTGTAACATGTTGTATATGTCACTTTAATTTTTCTCATATATGCCTCCCAAATGTTTTCTGGCGTCCTTCTTCATCTCCACAGCAACCAGCCTGAGGCCCAAGGGCTCTCTGCCTGAGAATTCTAAAGGCCCCTCCCTAAACTGCCAGTCCCAGGATTCCATAGAATTTCCACAGCCAGCCAATCATATGAGGTCTTCTCACCTCACTCAGCCAATCGTATGTGGTCTTCGCCCGCCTGACACAGAGAAACGCACAGACAAATAATGACTTTTATATAGCATCTATATCTATATTTATATCTATCTATCTATCTATCTATCTATCTATCTATCTATCTATACATACACACACATATGGAAATTTTTAAACAAAAATTGTGAATATGAAAAAAATGGGGGTGGCATTTCTGGTTGTTTTGATCATGTATGGTTTTTTGAAAAAACTATTTTTAAAAAAGTTATTTTAGTCTATTTTTAAAATGTGCCCCCCCCATTTTTACTTTCTGTATATATTCTTAGACACCTTGGGAAGCTGACAGACATCAAACAGACAGAAAATATCTCCACGTTACCGTCATTAGCTGCTGAAGGGTGTTGCCGCATGCCCCTAACTTGGTCATAGCAAAGGCTGTGGAGATGCTGACGGGTGACATGAAGACATTCTCATTGGCATTCCTGGAACTGGTCAGGTTCTTGTAGAAAACAGCAGCAAAGCGGGAATTTGCCTTGGAAAGCTCCCAGACACGAGGGTTGGTAGAGGTGGGGATTGTCTCTGGATCAGAAGCCATCGTTACACCTTCTTGTAGCTTCTTCTCAGGACTGCGGTAGATACAGACTGGCGTTACGGGGATATCTCTTGGCTTGGCAGTACATATATCCTCCACTAACCGGTGCTGTGTGGCTACAGGAGACCACACACAGATGAAAAATAGCAGTAGGAGTTGCATCTTTCTATAAACTGTTGGGGCAAGAGGGAAAAAAAAAAAGACATATGAAGTGCAAAATGAACCCACAGTGAGACATGCACATATCTCTTCCTATTGAAACAGCCAAACACAACTTAATGGAGAAGACTCACAGTCAGCAACTGGGCCTCAGTGTGTTTCTGTGCCTTCCTGTCTTCCTAACTGGACATCATATCTTTTTTAGAAGCGGCCACCTTCTCTTCTCTACTCCTGGTTTTGGCAATGGTGGTTCTGCATGTTGCAGGAGCAATTTCATACGGCACTGCCGTATTGTGCCTCCCTACTTTTCAGTTAACCTTAGCTGGCTTCTCTAAAACATCTAGCCAACCAGACTTACTTAGGAAGGATGAGGCCAGGTATATTATGGTTTCCCATGAGATGTCTGCAAGTGTCTATGCTGACACACTCCATTTTCTGCTTAGTGCTAGTGCTAGATCTCTAGTCAATGCTAGAAATTAATTTTTTTATCAGAGGTCTAGTTCTTACTGAACCCATATTCTGACCAATTCTACTTCAGGCTACAAGAGAGATGCAGTACAACTGAATACTCTTCCACAGAAAAATAAACTCTGTTGACATAAACAAGGCTATTAGGAAGAAGACTGCACTGGAATTTTCCCTCTCTGTTGTGCAAAGTTATTTTGGTCCATTAGACTTTTAACTCTGTATAAGGTATGGTGTTCAGTTAAAATGCTAACTTCAAATGTTGTGATTCTTGGTTTTATGAACAATATTCATAATATTTTATATTGCGCATCATCCTGAATACCCGGAAGACAAAGGGTGCAATTTATAAACATAATGAACTATCTAGTAATAGCACCTAATTGTTGAAAAGATCATATATCCAAAACTTCTGCCCTTCTTTTAATGGTGTCTTAGCAATTGTGAGGCTATTTAAAGAGATTCCCTAGAGCTTGTACATTTCATGATATGCAGGCCTAGGAGTACATAAAGTGCACAAAAGACTCAAGGACAAGAAGCAGCTTCTATGCCTCTCTCCCCTGTCTTCACACTGTTCACCTGATTAATTTACTTCACTCATTGGTTGTGGTCTACAAGAATACAATCGTGTAATTTATGGTGGGAAAGAGAGCTGTGGAGGAGCAGATCAGGAGGAACAATCAGCTGCAACCTTCCTTAGTGCCTCACAACAGTTAGACCAATTTCAATCCAGTTTCAGGCTGATTGAAACAGCTTTTATTCCCTTAATGGATGTGTTTGGTGAGCAAAGTTGCAGAGAAATTTGGACTCTGCTTTCTCTCACCTCTCAGACATTTTGGTAACATCAGCTGTGCTATTTTGTGAGACCAGGTCTTTAGGTTAGTTACTAGAAGCACCATGAGAGGGTGGTTTCTCTCCTACCTGAAGAGCAAGTTTCAGAGAGTATCATAGGGCATGGCTTCTGCTCAGCCCTACAGCATTTGAACTGAAGGATCCTACAATGATCCATTTTATCCTTCATGCTTTTTAACATCTGTATTAAACTTCTGAGTAAAGTAATCAGTTTAGAGCAAGATATCTTCAATATGTTGATAACAAACAGCTCTTTTAAAACCAGCTAGGCTGATGGCCACAAAGAAGTACTTTTGACCAGAAATTCCTACCTGAATGACCCCAGGTTCTAGATCTATTACAGCAATAAAATTTAATCCAATTTTTCTATCCTACACACAGTTTTATAAGCCTCTTATGGGCAACTTCACCTTCCCAGAGAGGTGGGCTGGCCTTGAACAGAAGAAATGAGAACTGAGCTCTCTAATTAGAAGCTTTTAACCATTAAATCAGGACTAAACTTAAGGAGGACTGTTATCAGGCAGTACTGAAGGCTCTTGTTAACTGCTGTCAAGTTGACTTTGACTTCTGTGAACCCTATGAATGGGAAACCTCCAAATCACCCCATCATCAACCGCCCTGCTCAGATCTTGTCAACTCAGGCGCATGGTGTCCTTGGTTGAGTCTGTCCATCTGTAATATGCTCTTCCCACATTCTCACCGCCTTCTACATTACCAAGCATTTTTGTCTTTTCGAGTGAGTCATGTCTTCTCATGATATGGCCAAAGTAAGACAGCATCAGTTTAGTCATCTTGATTTCTAGGGAGAGTTCAGGCTTCATTTGCTCTAGCACACATTTATTTGCCTTTTAAGCAGTCCACAACTATTAGCACCACATTTCAAATGGGTTGATTTTCTTCCTATCAGATTTTTTTCACTGTCCAGCTTTCAGCTTACATAGGAATTGGAAATATAATGGCATGGAGCATCACTATGCAGTGATATATCTTGACACTTCAGCATCCTGTTTAGTTCCTTTGAGGTCCTAGTCTTCTGATTTCCTGACTGCAGTCTGCATTTTGATTAATGACTGAGCTGAGGTATGGAAAATCTTGAACTGTTTCAATGTTGTCATAATCTCCTTTAAAGCTATGAAAACCATTGGTTATCATTGTTTTTTTTCCTTAGTGTTCATTTGTAAACCTGCCTTTTCACTTTCTACCTTGACTTTATTCAGTAATGATTCCAAACCTTTGCTGTTTTCTGCTCATAGTATGGTGTCACCTGCATCTCTTAAATTGTTGATGTTCCTTCCTCCAATTTTCATGCCCCCTTCCTTCAAGACTATTACTAATTTACATATGGTATGTTCAGCTTACAAGTTAAACAGATGGGGCGATAAAATGCAGCCTTGCCTGACCCCCTTGCCAGTTGGAAACTGTTCTGTTTCTCTGTTTTCTGTCCTGAGTACAGATTACACATCAGGACAAACAAATATTGTGGCACACCATTTCTTTAAGAACAAGCCATAGTTCTTCATGATGTACATAATCAAAGGCTTTGCTATACTTTATAAAGCACAGGCTGGTTTACTTGATCTTTGCTACAATCTATAAAGCACAAGCTGTTACATTCACTTTTATATAAGGTGTAGGCTTTCCTGTTTCTGGTGGAAGTAACTATACATTTTGTTGCTGTTTTCTGTTTAATAAAAAGTTAAACACAGACCAGGAACTCTTACCTCCTTCTTGTCTTTCTCTCTTGTGAAATATGACAAGCACAAGCCTGGTGTGTGTGCTTTAGACAAAGATTATCCCAATCAATCAGTTGAGAGATTTTGTGGCTCAGTTTCCTGCTTTCAGCCAAAGCCAAAACAAGGAGAGTGGAGGGAAAAGAGATTGGGAAGGCCATGGAGATCAAAGTCTCATGACCCTTCAAATCAGGTTAAATAAATAGTGGAGCAAAGCAATGTTTGAGCTGAGAGCAATTTTAATGTTCAACTTGGTGATACCAAACTGCAGATGCTCAATAATACTAGAAAAATGGTGGTGGGAAACTGTGATTTCAGAAGCAAGCCCTCTCCTCTGGTTGCAAAATGTGTGCTGCTGTGCATAGGGCCTCTTAAAATATTGTTGCAATTTGAGCAGTGCTAAGGTCTTCACAAGGCAGAAGAGCAAAGAAAGGAGCACTCAGCAGACCTGTCTCTTTAAGGACTCTGGCATTAGAATGGTGACTCTGAAAACCCTGTGGCAAAAGTACCTCTTGTTAGGGGAAAGTGAGGGCCATATGGCAAGGTATATAGCTGGAGTAGCATAAGGTGCCATAGGCTGTATTTCAGAGGAAGGAACTGGGAAAACCACCTGTGACTATTCCTTTCCTAAGAAAATCCTATGAAATTCATGGAGTACCCATAAGTCAAGAAGTGAATTGAAGGTGTATACACACGCACACAGAGCACGAGGTATAGATGAAATTGGTCCAGGCCTCTGTATCAGCTCTAATACTTTAACAGTCATGCTGTAACACCCCCCAAGGAACACTGTGAAATGTACTAAGAATCACCAGCTGGGACTTCCAATGCCTCACAAAACTGTAGCCCCACAATATAAGAGTGAGGGGTGAAGACAAATATAAGTATAGAATGCAAATGTTTCAAAGAATTCCTATCCCACTCTTAGAAACCATTTAGCAGGTGGGATTTATACAACATAGTAAAAGCAACAGAGGCATCCATACTCTACCAACATACCTATTGGAAACAGTGAAGTGCCGACTTTGTTACTATTTTCATAGGTTTCTGGGTTGTATGGAATTTGTAATAAGCTTCAGAGTTTACATGACAGTGACCTAGTTGTAACAATCCTGTCTTACTTGAAAACAATTTTCAGACTTAACATTGGGATAAAGTGGATTTGAAAACATATTTTGTCTTTTAGAAGTGAGGAGTCACGTAACAGCAGAGATATTTGTTTGGTGGCATTTAATATGAAAAATGTGCTGAGTTCTAGGGTGAAGCATACTTTGACAGTTCAGAAATTCTTTGGAGTTACTAAACTACCAGATGGTATGGAAACAGCTTTTTGACTCTTTTATTTCCATACTATGAGAGCCAGTGTGGTGTAATAGTTTGAGCTTTGTACTGCAACCTTGGCGACGGAGGGTTTGAATCCTCACTTGGCCATGGAAATCCACTGAGTGACCTTGGGCAAGTCAACTTCTCTCAGCCTCAGAGGAAGGCAAAGACAACCCCACCCTCCCTGAACAAATCTTGCCAGGAAAACACCATGGTAGGGTTGTCATAAGTCAGAAAGAACTTGAAGACACATAGCAACAACTTCCATACTTTGGACTCGTTTACAATGGGGAAATCATTTCTTCATGAGACAAGAAAGGATATGCAGTCCAGTTGCTGCTATTTAAGAGATGCCAGGTTCCCTGAGGATAGTTATTCAAATCCTGAGACATACTTCAGGAGAGGGAAAAGGTGAGCTTGTGTTTGGAGGAAACATGGGTTTTTCAAAAACAAAGCATGCCAAACTAATCTTAACTCTTTTTTGAATAGAATTGCAAGCTTGACAGATCAGGGGAGTTCTGTGTATATAGTATATCTTGATTTCAGTGATGCTTTTGACAACATTCCCCATGATATTCTTACCATGATATTCATGGTGAACTGTGGGTTAGAGAGTACTACAGTTAGGTGGATCTGTAATTGATTGACAGACCAAACCCAGAGAGTGTTCACTAATCGTTGCTCATCATTCTAGAGAGCAATGACTAGCGGGGTGCCTCAGAGTTCTGTATTGGGCTTAGTATTGTTTAATATGTTTTCTAAATTACTTAGATCATGTGTAATCCTATTTTGTTTCTCATGTTGGCACTTTAAAAAATTTTAGAACACCAATGTCTAACATAACCATTGTGGGCAAGTGAGACATTTTATCAACTGACTTGCAAAACTGGTTTTGACTTCTTTATGTTCTGCGTGGCAACACTGAAAATATTCATTCCTGCATATACTAGTGGTTGTTGAAAGAAAGTGGCAAATATAAGTTTATCATGCTGTAATTGCCGTTGCCATCTCCATTTGGAAATAACATTGGATATCATTTTCGATATCAGTAATTTGGCTTTCTTCCACCACCCTTCTCCATGTGCTTGCGAGGCCACCAAACAAGCTCGCAAGACAGGCACGGCCGATAATCGCTGCAATATTCCACACAATACAGGCCGGCCAAAATAGCCGTCCCAATGCTTCAGAAGACCTCAAGGCAAGTACCTTCATTATGTATGCACGCAACTCACAAAGAACTCTCTGCCCCAAGGAGGCAGCTTGATTAGAAGTGTCCTCACCTGTCAAGCACTCTACGTTTGCATACTGTCCATTCCACTGTCAATTTGGAACAAATTCAATCATGCTAAATTCTGACCTTTCGGAGGCTTTGTCTCCAGCTAAAAACTCTTTGTTTTTCCCAAATGCAGGATGGCCTGTGGTCACATTTCTCCCTATAAAAACCCCAAGTTCGAGCTCCTTGTCGGAACGCTCATGCCTCACATCCCGAACTACTGCCGCCCCATCTGGCGAGCCTCCCCGCAGTCCCACGTACTGAGACTGTACACCTTCGAACTTTTGCAGTGATCTACCCGGGCTTCAGGACAGGTGTACTATCACCCCAAATCAACAATCCCTCTTAAAATTCCCTCTATCCCACTCACACCTTTATTTTCCCTAGTTCTCTGTGTGATTGCATACACCGTTTGTTTGTATTTTAATAAAAGATCACAATTATTCTTATAACCTGGTGTGCTTCTTGGCTCGGTCTGACCCCGTAGACATTGGGTAAAAGATTCCACTGCGTTGCCCTGCCTCTTGTATTGCTAGCTTATGCTGTTGGTTAATTTCCCCACCTTTTGATGTTTTGAGAGCGCACTTCGGTGTCCCTCACGGGACCCCCAGTAAACAGGGTAACAATGCTAATGTTGTCCCGGCCTGGGACCCATAATTTTCATAATATGGCACTACAAGTTTTCCTCTAGCAGTTTCCTCACTACAATAATTGCAGGCCCTATTTAGCAACTTATTAGAGGGCCTGCAATTATCATACTATTACACTATTTTTGACTATGATACCAGGGCCCAACACGATATTAAATAACAATATCAAAGAACAAAAAACAACAATAGCAGCAACGACTATTCCTTGGAGAGAAGTGACTACAGTAATGGGATGCCACAGGGTTAATCTTTCAACACATTTATAAATGATTTGGATTTTAGAACAGAGGGCATTGTTACCCCAGAAGGGCCCACCAGCAATGCCAGTACCTCCATTCAAAAATGGAGAATAATGAGCTCAAAGTCAGGAGGCCTGTGAGAGGGGGTAACTTAGCAAGATCTGCCACCTATGTTTATAAGGTACTTGCAGGAAAGAATCAGCCAGAGAATTTTAATTGTAAACTAAAAATGTTTTATTTGAAGAAACTCACACAAGCATGCAAAGAACCAAGCACTCACACAAGTGTACGAGGACTAGTCAAAAGAAAAGGGAGGAAAGTGTGACAGAGAACTTTCAGGGATGAAACTATAAGTACTGGTCTGGAGAGTAGCAAGGAAGGCAGCGATGTGGCTTAGGCAGGCACCTAAGGACAGTTCTCGTTTGGGAATCAAACAGACAGCATGACATTGAGAAAGGCAAGAGACTGGGCAGCCTGAAATCAGGGGTATTATACTCAAAAAATGTCCTGCACGTATGAATGCGAATCACTCTCCCAGACAAGTGGACAATCAGAGTTGCAGCAGAAACAATGAAGTGCAGATGGAACTGATGGTCTTAAGTGTTATAGGTGACAAAAGGATAATGGCTGTTGTAATAGCCAAATACTGTGGAGAGGTGGAGAAACAACAGGGAAACATCCAGGTGTTCGAAGCCAGAGTTAAGGCAATTGCAATTTGGTGGAGACTTCCCCCTTTCAGCTCTGAGAAGTCTAGCTGATGATCTTTTCAGCCTATTGTCTCGAGAGAGTGCACGCTATTAGCCTGAAAAGCACTTGGTTCCTGCCTAAGAAGTAGGTGTGGCTGATCTGCCTTGCAATCTCACATTTACAGTAAGTAATATGTGTCTTCTAGGGTGACCCCCCAGTCACCTCAGGTATTATTTATATCACTGCCAATTAATAGTGCCAATTAAATATTTGCCAATTAAACCATGCCAGTTATGGGGGGTGAATGGCGACATAACAGCACGCTTATCAAATTTACAAATGGCACCAAATTGGGGGTGGCTGAGTGGGACAGTTAATATCATAGAGAGCAAGAGCAGAATTCAAAATGACCTGGTCAGATTGGACAGCTGGGCCAAAACTAACAAAATGAATTTCAACATGGATAAATGTAAGGTGCTTTATTTAGGCAGGAGATAGAAAATGTACAAATATAGCATGAGTGACACCTGGCTTGAAAGTAGTACATGTGAAAAGGATCTAAGGGTCTTAGAAGACCAAAAATTATCCATGAGTCAACAGTGTGATGCAGCAGCCAAGAGCCAATGCAATTCTAGGCTTCATCAATAGGAGTACAGTATCACCTGGAATACTGTGTCTAGTTCTGGGCCTCACAGTTCAAGAGGGATATTGACAAGCTGGAATACATCCAGAGGAAGATGAACAAGATGGTAAAAGGTCTGGAAAACAAGCCATATGAGGAAAGACTCAGGGACAAGACCATGTTTAGTTTGAAGTTTGAGAAGTGGTATGATAGCCATATTTAGATACTGGAAAGGATGTCATGTAAAAGATGGAGCTTGTTTTTTGCTGCTTCAGAAACTTGAACACAAAACAATGGGTGACTCCACCTAAACATTATGAAGAACATCTTAACTGTAAGCTCGTTCAGTAGTGTAAGCTTGACTGAACAGCTCGTTCAATAGTGAAATAGACTGTGTCAGAGTGGTCTTTAAATAGAGATTGGATTCTTCAGAAATGTTGTACTTGTGCTTTTTGACATGGTAGGTGGTTGAACTGGCAGGCCCTGTAGTCACTTCCAGCACTATTCCATGGTGACCAGGAAGGGTAGCCTTTGCCATGAAATGACAATTGGAGTGTGTCTGTTGCTTTTTGACAGTATTGACGGTGGCATTCTGCTAGAGCACTTGACCTGATTCCAGAATAAAAATAGTTTAGAAATAGCTAAAAATACCAGTATGTGTCATACAATTAGGCCCCAGTTAAATATTACAGTGAGGAGACCTTGCAAAGAACAAGGAACAGTTAGAGTCAATAGACACTAGGGATGGGACGAATCCAGAATTTTCCAAATCCAAATCTGGATCCAAATCTCTGGAAGATTCTGGGAATCCACGAATCTCATAAATCTTGAATCTTTCAAATCCTATTTTTTAAAAGGGTTTAATAGAGATTATTTACTTTGCAGAGGGAGGCAGCCGTGGGGACAGGCAGCAGGAGTGGGTACAGGTAGTCCCAGTGGGCACAGACAGCCCCAGCAGAGACCGAGGCCATGCAGAGAATAGGTGATCACCCATGTCCCTTTAGGACGCCTCTGAAGCACCCGCACCGGTGGCGGCAGAGGGTGTGCAGAGAAGGGGTGATTGCCTCCTCCGCATGCCCCTGCCGGCTGGTGCCAGCATGCCCACATGGGCCGCAGTGGTGGGCATGCAGAGAACAGGTGATTGCCCTCTCTTCAGGCCCCTGCAACAGCAAGTGGAGGACTCAGGGCATGCAGGGATGTGGGGATTGCTGGCCCTGTATGCCTCTGTGGGCCCAATCCTGGGTGCTCATGTGAGCTCCAGCCCCAGGGTGGGCAGGGAGCCAAAGATCGCTTCCCTGCCTACTGCTGCAGACCCAATTCGGGGAGCTTGTGCGAGCTCAGGCTCCGGGGCATGCAGGGAGCCGAAGATCGCTGGCCCTGCATGCTGCTGCGGACCTGATCTCTTTTAAATCCGCCAACCTGCTTGATCCCTGGTGGATTCGAAAGATTCTGTCCGCCTATTTTGGGACTGAGATTCGGATCTGCGAATCTTGAATCTTTGCAGAGGATTCAGCTGGCCCATTCCTAATAGACACCATGTTCTACGATGGTTCTTTTACTTTCTGCTTGGCAGATCCATCAAGGTGATGCTGAAGGATTCTTATTCCTTGGTTTTTGCAAGGATCTATTCTTATCCTCACTGTAAAACTAAACTGGGATCTATTTTGACTGTATAAACTTTGTATTTTTAATTGGTTCCCAAGTTATTTCCAAGACCAATATAGAATGCTGGTACAGACCTTCAAAACTATAACCTCCTCGCCACAGCTTGCATGCTTAGATTTTCAGCAGATTCTGGTCCTATCAAACAAAGATGGTGGGTACACAGGACACAGCATTTTTGGTAAACTTTGCCTCAGACTATTGGGTCATCTCCCAGTCAGCATTCAAGCACCAAGTCAAGACACTGTTGTTTCAGCAAATTTTTTGCTGGCTAGTGTTGTATTTTAAGCTGAAATATGACTCTGGAAATCAGTGTTCAAATCAACATTCAGTCATGGAAACTCACTGAGTGACCATGGGCAAGTCATGCTCTCTCAGCCTCAGGTGAAGGAAACCATCTCTGAACAAAGTCTGCTAAGAAAACCCCTATGGTGACCATAGGTTGGAAATGATCTGAAGGTACCCAACAACAAAGTCTTGTATTTGTAATTATGATGCACTTAAATATCTTTTAAAATAATGTTGTTAGCTACTGAAGATGTCCTAACAGATGGAAAGATGTGGCAGGATTTTTCTTAAAGTAATCCAGTAAAAACAACAGTTGGCCATTAACAGGTCCAATACACGTTGGCCACGACATGACACGGTCTTCAATTGAAGACTGGCTGTTCCCAGGAACTACCAGGCAGACAGTGTTTGCCTTCCAAAATTCAGTTTGCAAGCATATCTTCCCCCTTCTGCAATACTAGAGATGACTCCATGGGATGTAGAACTAAGCATGAACGTGCAAGTCTCTTTAGCTAACTACTGGCAGCAATTGCTTTACAGGTAGTTTAACAATACAATAGGCCCTTCACATTTGTGAGTTATAGGGACAGAGGACCCTTGTGAATGTCAAAAAATTGCAAGTAATTCACTGGCGGCACCCCCACCTCCACACTCCTGCCGGCTGCCAGTGTGCACTGGCTATGGCCCAGGGCATGCAGGGAATGTGCAATTGCCCAGCCTGCATGTTCCTGCAGGCCTCCTCCAGAGCACCTGTGCCAGCGGAGGCCTGAGGACATGCAAAGAAGGGGTGATTACCCCCTCCCACATGCTCCTGCCCTCCACCCCTGGAATGCTCATGAGGGCAGTGGCGAGGAGGTACAGGGAAGGGATGAGCTTTCCCCCTCCCTAGCCTGGCCAAAAAGCAAGGGAATGGGAGGAGGAAAATGGGGTGGAGGCAAACGGGCACTTCGCGAATAATCAAATCCACAAAAGTGAAACCCACGAATGTGGGGGAAAACTGTACTGATAATAAATGTTATATATTCCTCTGTAAGTACAGTACATGCTGGTAGCACAAATATTCTCAAGTGATTTGAAGACTTTTACAAGAAAACCACCATCTACATTATACAGAGCACTGTTCGGTTCAATGACAACCCTTGTTTCTTCTGTGAAGGTGACTGGGAAATCCACCACGTAATTGCTAGCAATGGCCAACATTCCACCACGCCCACTCTCAGGCCCCAGAAAACCCCATGACAGGTTCAGTTTAGGGTTGCCGTAAGTTGGAAAGGACTTGAAGGCACCCTAGGGCCTACACAGAGAGCCAGCATGATGTAGTGGTTTCAGCATTGGACTATGACCCTGGAGAATTTGATTCCTGCTTGGCCATGGAAACCCACATGGTGACCTTGGGCGCATCATACACACTCAGCCCCAGGAAACCCTGTGATAGGGTTGCCTTAGGGTTGCCAGGACTCAGAAATTATTTGAAGGAAAACAACAAGAACAACAAGAACAACAAGAACAACAAGAACAAGGGTCTACATGGCCCATAACAAAAACATTTTGGAACTCTTTTTTTTTAACTCTTTTTTATTAACGTTTTCAATGAATAAAAATAACAAATAAACTTCAGTTTAGTACATATCACTGAATACATTCTTTTCTATATTTCCATTTTTATCCCCACAAATAATATATATAATAATTACAGGCTATAACAGTGAATTTTCATACTTCCTTACCCTCCCAAGGAAACGAAACGAAACGAAACAAAACAAAAGGAAGAAAAAAAAATTATATTGATAATGTAAACAAAATGAAATATCCCCCCCCCGGGCAGGAAGCAGTTTGTTACATTAATTTGGGAAAATTAAAATAAAATTTAAAAATTCCCAAATTTATTTCAGCCTCTGTTCATTTCCTTGACATAGGCATTATATTCATTTCTTAACGTTTAATAACAAAAAAACAAAACAAAAACAAAAGAAAAAAGCATTGTCAACATACTCCTTCCAACTAATTTTTCTTGCCTACTCCTGCAGTGAGCCTTTATATAATACAAATAGATCAGACATCAGAATACACGATAATTATTTCCTTTGTTAATTATCTTTAACATACTTATAAAGGGGACGCACGATTCATAAAATTGCATTGTAGTTTTATATTGAAGCAGAAATGTAAGCTTATCCAATTGTGCTACTTCCAAGTTTATGCCACCATGCCTCCTCGTAGGGAATAGTTTTCTTCTGCCAGTGTCTTGCCAACACTATTCTAGCTGATACAATCATATGCCACGCTAGCCGATGAATATACTTATATAAAGTGCATAAATTTACCATGCCCAGTAGAAAAATTTCTGGAATTAAGTCTATATTAATATTCAAAACGCTTTGCATTTTATTTTGAATTTTAGACCAGAATTTTTTTACATTATCACACCTCCACCACTGATGAAAGAATGTTCCCCTCTCTTTATCACACTTCCAGCAGAAATCCTTGCTTTGTTTTCAAATTTTGGCAATCCTAACTGGTGGAAGATACCATTGGAACCATAACTTAATAACATTCTCTTGAAGATAATAAGACCTAGTGAACCTAGACACATTCTTCCATGCCCTAGATCAGTTATCTAAATTTATGGTGTAGCCAACGTCTCTGGCCCATGTAATCATATAATCCTTGACCTCCTCATCTTCCAAATCCAACTGAAGCAGATATCAGTAAAATTTTGACAGGAGGCCATGTTCCCCAGTCTTCATAATCAATTCCATTTGGGAGGGTTTAGTTACAAACCCCTCTTCTGTGAGGTCTTTTTAAAATCTCTCCTTTAGTTGTAAGTAGGGGAACCATTGTAAAATAATTCCTTCCTGCTCTAGTTGTGAACGATCCTTCAAACAGATCTGTTCATTTTGTTTATAAGTCCTTGTAGTTTGCCCACTTTGTATCTCTCCATAAAGTTTGAATCGAAAAGGCTTCGAGTGGTGGTACCACCATTGGGATTCCCAAACCTAACTGACTTCTAATTTTTTGTCCAAAAATCTAATAAGGATTTATGGATGACATGGTTTCTAAATATTTTTGGTGACTCTCTTAGTTGATACCATAAATAGTAATGCCAGCCTAGAGGCAGGTCATGACCTTCTAAACTCAGTAATCTGGGGTGATCCAACATAATCCAGGGTTTAATCCATGTCAGACAGCTCGCTTCATAATATAATCTAATATTAGGTAATGCCAACCCTCCTTTTTCTCTTTTATCTGTCATGGGTCTCATTTTAATTCTTGACAGTTTCTTTTGCCACAAAAATTGGGATATGTTTTTCTCACACTCCTTAAACCGCTTATTTGGAATATTGATTGGTATCATTTGGAATAAAAACATAAGCTTTGGCAACACACCCATTTTAATTAGAGATATCCTACCAAGTAGCGACAAATCTAATTTCCCCCAATTTTCTATTTTTTTCTGCATTAATTCCCATGTCATTTGGTAATTATTTTGAAATAGTTGGATATTATTGGTAGTGATCCAAATCCCCAAATATTTCACTTTAATGGCCGACTGAATTCCCGATATAAGTTCTAGCTTTTTAACCTCTTCTGCTTTCATACTTTTAGTAAGCATTTTAGTTTTTTGCTTTTTAATTCTAAACCCTGCTACATTCCCAAAATTATTCAATACTTCCATTAGCCGGGCAATTTGATTGGTAGGGTTTTCTAAATATAACACAATCTCATCTGCAAAAGACTTGTATTTATATTGTTCCTTGCCTACTTTAATACCTTTAAAGTGATTGTTGTACTGAATATCTCTACATAATACCTCCTACGTCAGTATAAAAATTAAAGGTGACAACGGGCAACCTTGTCTGGTACCTTTCATTATAGTAAAGTTCTCCCATCTTTCAGAGTTTACCAACAAATGAGCCTTTTGATCAGAATATATCAACTTCATCCATTCTAAAAAAACCTGATCAAAATTCATGCTTTCCATCACTCCTAACATAAATTCCCAGTTTACGTTATTGAATGCCTTTTATGCGTTGAGAAAAATCAGGACTCCTTTCCTTTCATTGTAGGTATGGAAGTATTCAATAGCCTCTATTGTTGATCTTAAGTTATTTCTCATAAAACGGTTTGGAAGGAAACCACTCCGGTCCTCACCTACATAGACGTGAAGAATCTTCTTTAATCTTTGCGACAAAATGGCACTAAAAATCTTATAATCTTCATTGAGAAGGGAGATGGGCCTAAAATCTTTAGGGGTCAGGTACTCTTCCTCCATCTTGGGATTAATACTATACTTGCCTCTTTCCAACTTGGTGGAATTGATCCCTCATTAATGGTTGCATTAAGAATCTTTTGCATCGGTATCAACAAAACATCCTGAAAGGTCTTGTAATAACTTGTCGGTAGACCGTCCAGACCTGGTGTTTTATTAAGTTTAGCCTGTTCGATCGTCTCCTTAATTTCAACTAATGATATGGTTTATTCAGGACTTCTATATGTTCTGATGACAGTTGGGGAAGATTTTTCCCCTTAAGAAACTGATTAACGTTCGTTTCACCCAACTCTTTAGGGGAACCGTACAAGTTTTGATAAGAGTGGACCAGACTTTTGATAATACTCTGTCTGTATATACTCTGTCGCCCTCCTTAATGCCATTAATTGTTCTTTTTTCCCTCTCTCTACGTATTCTGTATGCCAGCCAGCGACCCGGTTTATTGGCGTTTTCAAACAAATTTTGTCATACAAATCTCAATTTTTTCTCTAATTGCTCCCTTACCCCATCCGACACTTGATCTTGCAAAATCTTTAACTTCCTCCTCAGTTTCTTACTCTCTGGCGTTTGTTGCAACATCTTCTCTACCATTCTAATCTCCTCTGATACCTTATTCATAAATTCACTCTGCTTTTTCCTCAGTTCTGATAACTTCTGTATAAATATCCCCCTCATCACCGCCTTTGAGGTGTCCCAAACCATTGATGTTGCAACTCCATTATCCATATTCTAAAAAAGGCTTCTAATTCTTTCTTACACAATTTGACTATATTTTCATGATGGAAGATACTATTATTTAACCTCCAGTTGCCCCTTTTCCTATCAGCCTGAATACGTACAATTAAAGGGTTGTGATCACTGAAGGATTTGGGTAAAATATCCACCGATTTTATCTTATTTATTATCATCTCAGAGATCCATATCATGTCAATTCTGGACCAATTACCACGACGGCTCGAGAAAAATGTGTAGTCTTTCTCTTAGGGATGTTTATGTCTCCAAACATCCCTCAATTGGTATTCATGCACTTATTTAAAAAATTCATTAGGGAATTTCCCATAACTACCGAGATGCTGTGTCTTACTTCTATCCTTCTGTTAGTCCACCACATCGTTCAGATCTCCCAATAGACAAAGGTGTTCATATGATTGTTATTTTAATGTCTTTGCCAAATCTTCATAAAAGCTAGCCTTGGCGTTGCACAGAATGTATACTCCTACCAAAAGAATCTTAATCCCATTAAATTTAATTTCTACCCCCCAAAATCTTCCTTTTTCATCACTAAATTTTAAGATAGGGGCTAAGTGTGGTTTAACATATAGCGCTACACCTCATTTCTTGACAGTGGCAGCTGATAGAAATAAGCTCTCTTAATCTCAAATTCTGGAGCACTTTTATATTTTTTAATTTTAATGTGTGTTTCCTGCAAACAGCTAACCTCAGGATTTAGTTTCTGTAAGTAATGAAAATTTTTTCTCCTCTTAACCATGGAGTTCAGACCATTTACATTCCACGTTATATTGATGACATTATTTTCCCCCAGAGGCAATTGAGACCAGTTCCTCAGTGTTCAAATCCAATAAGCTAGTATCTTGTCCCTTATTCTTATCCTTAGATTCCTCATCCCTATGTTTATCCTTCAATTCCATTTTCTCTCTCTGAATTACTCCTACTGAATTTTGGACCATCAAATTCCTATTACGTTCTCGTATTCTGGGTGGTAGCGGACTTGAACTTTTTTTTTATCACCAAATTTCCTCAAAAAATTGTGAGCCTTATCCATAGAATTAAGCCGAAATCTCTGATGTTCGTAGTCCACCACCCCCACTCTATCCCACCTAATCGGAATCTTATTCTCCTTTAATTTTGAGACCAAAAAATCGTAATCTTTCCTTTTACGCAAAATCCTAGATGGAATTTCCCTCAGCATAATAAGTTGTTTGCCTTTTTCAAATAACAGTGATCGATTGTGCTCTTCGACTATTTTATCTTTCGTAGAGCGTTTAATAAACTGAACTACCACATCCTGTGGAAGGTTATTTTTCCTCGCCACCACTGATTGAACCCTGTAAACCAAGTCTATTTCATTTTCCATAATATCTTTCTACCTCTATAAAATTTGCGAACAAAGTTACTATCTTTTCTTTAATATTCTCCCCCTCTTCCTCCATCAAACCTCTAATTTGCAACCAAGAATCTTTTTGTTTTTGCTCTAGTATAGCAAGCTTATCCAATTGACTTTCTAGTTGTTTCTCAACTTTGGAGGAGGAGGAGGCCGCTTGTTGTTTTAAATCTCAGATTTCCTTTTTATTTACTTCAATATCCTCTTTGTTCTTTATCACGTCTCTCTTAAACTGAACTAACGCCTCCTGCATTTCCTTCATTTGCCCCTTTATGTCAGATAGATAATTTTTTATATTAACCATAAAAGACCTCATTTCCTCCATACATTTCTTGTGGTATTCTGGGGGTTCCTCTATGGAGTCTCTTCTTGTTGTGGTGTCTGAAGTGACACCTGTGCTTTGCTGGACCTCATTGTCTTATTCAATTACAATCAAACAACATATACTATCATGAACAGACTTATATTAACATAGGTTGTAATTCAGATACGATATAAGTTCACTACCCTGCACCAATATGTATCTTAAAATATCTATATACAGCTATATATCAGTATA